>JAEANM010025337.1:0-10962 GCA_017656035.1 Myanophis thanlyinensis | reverse complement strand
CGGAATAAAATTCACTCGTATTTCTTTCGACACCAAATTAGGGAGGCTTTAATTGGAATATGGGAAAAAGTCAAAGATAATTAATTTTTTGGGAATTCAACAATTGTTCTAAAGATCAATGTCCATTTTTATTTTATTTGGCCTTTGAGTCACTGTTGACTTCTAACAGCTACATAGACAAACTCCTTCAACTTTCTTGCAGGATTTCAGAAATGGTTTGCCTTTGCCTCCTTCCCAGGGCTGAGAGAGAAAGAAACCGAATCAGTACACCAAACTGGCTTCATTATTTAGATGCTGTTTGTGTGAATCTGCAGTCACATTTTCAGAGTTGCCTAACCTCTGTCTTTAAGGATTTGTTGAAGAACATGCTGTACAGGGCCAGAACATCCATGAAAAACTGCAAGCTGATTAACTGCTTTCCTGATGTAATGATTTCTGGTGTATAATACTCCAACTCGAATACCACACATGCCGAAATCCTAGAAGGGAGAAGTGAATAAAGAACAATGTAATTTCAAATCCCCTTAAAATGGCAGTACTCCATACATATCCATAAGTAAATCAATATTCAGAATTTCTAATTCTGATAAGATATGGAATTTCTCAAATTTCATTTATATAATCCAAAAGTTTACATTTTTAAAAATAAATTGCTACCTTTTAATGTACAAATAATTCAAAGCAGAATTTATGATTACTTTGCCCTGTTGATCTTATCGAATTAATAGCACTAGACAATATTTTTGGCTGAGGCACACATAGATCTTTAGAAAAAGAGAAACTCACACACACACACACACACACACAGCTTCTATCTGAGGGTAGCAGTCTTTGAATCTAGACCACCTAATGCAGATCTAGCAGGATGAGGAGTTAAATTATTTTCATGGTATCAGAGAGTTAGCAACAAAGGTTATTATTAACAACAAATAACCATGAAGGACATAGAAATACATGGTTTCTTAACTGAAATTGAAAGAACTATTATACTCAGAAATATGTGCACATTTGCACTATATTCTAGGGGTAGGCATAAGGAAAGGTCAAATTCTAAAATGTGGAATCAGAATGCAAGAAAACCTGCTTGCATATTTGTACATAGACTGGGCTATAAGTACACAAGGGTATAATTTGTGTGTCATCTGTGGTTTGCTGCAGATTCTGAATATTATGAAAAACTGAGGAAGTGGAGGTCTTCTTACCACTTTCTGTGAGGAGCTTTTGATTTTTTTTTTAGATTAAAAAGATTAAACTATGTTTTGATTTTAATTAGATTACCCAGGTCCACTACAAACTGTCAAACTACAGCAAGAGACTAAATGTCTGAGTTCCAGTTTCACCAACAGCAGTAACATTAATAATTTCTACCATGCAAACTGAATAGCATGGGAGAGGAAAATTTGACGCTTCAAGTACTCAGGTACAAATTGAATACACATTGATATCAAGTATTTCTAACCTACCTTACTAAATCCCCACATAAAATGGGTTCGGTCTGCATCTGGTAAACTAAAAAGAAATATTCACAAAGAATTAATATATAATTTTAAAAAATCTTTAATTATGACAATTATACTCTGATAGAGAAAATCTGTTACTCTTACTAGTGGCCTCATTACTCACAGGAATTACAAAAATTACAGCATTACAAAGGAGTGGTTTACAATTATCAAATGAAGATATGTAAAATCATGTAATAAGACTGCAAATAATGAGGGCTACTGAAATTGTACCTTTGCAGAAATCAGTGCAAGTGTGATATATTAGAATTATATATGGCCACAATAATATAGCTTTAGGGTAATGAACTATACCGTTTATGAGTGGTCCTTGTTTAATAAACTACTCATTTAGCAACTGTTCAAATTTACGACGAGTTATGGTGACAACTGGAACTTGTACAATGAGTGTTGCAGTATCCTATGGACATATATCACAATTTGTGGCTTCTCCTGCTGGCTTCCCAGAAGCAAAGTCAATGTGGATAGTCACAATCATGTAAGGTCTCTGCTTCAAAATTGGCAACTGGAACTGCTGTTGCTAATTGCCCAGTTTTTTGGACTACCATATTTTTCAGTGTTTAAGACACACTTCCCCCCTCCCCCGAAAAGTGGGTGAAAATTGACTTCCCAAGACCCACCACGTCCCGTTTTCCCTAAAAATGGACCATTTTTTGGCCACATGTCTTGTATTACCTCTCCTCGGGCCCCAGAGGCATTTTGCAGGCCTTCAGAAACCTTCATGTGGCTCATTTTTGCCCCCAAACAGGCCATTTTTGGCAAAAACAAGCTATGCTTGATTTTAACTGTATTTTGTATTTCTATTTTGTTTTTATTGGCTATAAACCGCCCCAAGTCCTGAAGGAGAGGGGGCGGTATATAAATTAAATTAAATAAATAAATAAAATAAATATGTGAAAGGTTCTGGAGTTCTGCAAAATGCCTCTGGGGGCTGGGGAGAGGTAATACAACATGCATGGGAGGAGGATGAGAGGCCAAGAGCAACCCATTCATTGGCAAAAACGAACCACATGGAAGTTTTTGGAGGCCTGCAAAATGCCTCTGGCGGCTGGAGAGAGGCAATACAACATGCAGGGGTGGTGGTGGTGGATGGGAGGCCAAAAGCGGCCCATTTATTGGCAAAAACAAACCGCACTAAGGTTTCTGGAGGTCTGCAAAATGCCTTTGGGAGCTGGGGAGAGGGAATACAAGACACGCAGGAGAGAGCTTGGGAGGCCAAAAAACGGGCTGGTTTTTGCAGGCCTCACAGAAACCTCTGTGTGGCTTGTTTTCTCTAAAAGGCAAAAAATGGGCCGTTTTTGGTCTCCCAACCTCCTCCCCCTGCACACCTTGTATTCCCTCTCCTCAGCAAAAACTTTTTTTTTTGTTTTCCTCTTCTAAAATCTAGGCGCGTCTTATACTCTGAAAAATACAGTAGTTTTACAACTGTATTATTTATTGATGAGTTTCCAATCCCAAACACTGTATCTGAATGAGGATTATTTGTATTCAGTATGAAAGTATGCAATGTGCAATGCTATAAATACACAGGTAAACAATTACTTCAGATAAATAAAAACTTATGCTGGGTCTATAACCATGATGACAAACCTATGCCACAGGTGACACGTAGAGCCATCTTGCTGGGCACAGAAGCTGTTGGCCAACTTACCTCCAGCTGAGCATGCACATGTGATTGCTCATGCACGCATGCATGATTACAGAGACCCACTGGTCTTCGGGCCTCTGCTGTGCATGCACGCAATTGCAGGAAATCCAGCTGATCTTCGGAGCTCTCCTGCGCATGCACACGATTGCTCATGTGTGCATGAGTGCCTGTGTGCAGCGTGCATGCATTGCATATGCAAAAGCTGCATGTATGCACAGATGGTGCAGTTGCACATTCAGCGCACATGGAGGAGCCGCACGCAAGTGCAGATGGCGTGCAGAAAGCGTGTATTTTTCAGCACTTGGTAAGTAAAAGATTCACCACCACTAGCTTTAACATATATAGAGCTGGGTCCTCGTGTTGTCCAGCATTTTTGTATATTTCCTGCTCTTATGGCTAATACACTATTGCTATCTTAAGCATATTATAAGGCACATTCTGCTGAAACATTCACTGCTGAAACATCTTCATCCTATTCCACCCACATATACATAACATATTGCAGTTCCAGGATGGAATATGATAGTAGATAGTTTCATTCAAAGATGTGGTAACTTTGATTTAAAGAAGATTGCTTGCCATGTTGCAATAAGACTAAGGGATTAGGACTTCATATTAGAGCTTAATGAAAAATTCATTGCACAAGAGTGCTAAATCATAAACATAGTATTACAGGACGTATGGTATTTTTTTAATAAAAAATAATGAATTTGACAAAAGAGATTTTCTATTGAGCATTAGAGTCTTAATAGATCTTAAAACTACTACCGGTGATGGCTAAGTTTTTGACATTGAGTGCTGAATGTAAATGCTTTGCGAGCATGGGGATTCCACGCTTGTACAATTGCACATGTGCTTTTGTGCATAAGCACACTAGAGTCACACACTCCTGCAGTTGCACAGGAGTCATGCACGTGTGCATATGTGCAGTATGTAAGTTAGGGTGAGAGCTCACATCTGCATGTGTCAAATCTCTATCATGATGCTGCCATTCTTCTGAGAAAAGGGGGACCCCTTTCCTCAGTATTACTTAGTTTATTGCTTTCTTTCTCAACCCCTTACAGCCTGTGTAACCTTTCACTTTATAACTTTTATCCTGGCACCAAGGCGACCTGAGATTTTTCTCACCTGTTGGGGAATGTAAGGGGAGGGAGGGCTATGTGTGTTGTACCACTCCGAAAGCTGGGAGAAGATGATCCTGGGAACATTTGCTTATCACGTTCTCAGGACAGTTGTTACAATAACATCCCCACACCTGCGGATTGGTGAACCCACATCAGACTGATGGGAGGGATTTCTAATTCCTTTATCCTAACTGGATTGCCTGCAGGGAACTCACGAGTCTGCTTTTCTTTTGTCCTGCTATCAATCCTGTTCAATAAAAGGTTCCTGTTTGAAATGCCAGTGTTTCAAGAGTTTACTTTCTTGAGCAAGGAGAGGCCGGACCTTACAGCATGCTACCTGCGACACACGTGCCATGGGTTTGTCAACACGGTACTATACTGTATATAATTCCTACATTTCAATGGTTCATGAGCCATTTGCAGGATGAGAATTACAACATATTCTACAAAAGGAATGCAGACACATTTTGAGATGTATCGAAAAGTTAGACTGTTAACTAAAATAAGAAGTTTTGTTAATTGTTTATTGCTATTAGTATTAATCTTTAATCCTTAAAATCTTGTGGATCTGACAGCAAACACATTGTCTTTTGAATATGAAGACTCCCTATTGTGATGATCAATGAGCTAGCCATGGCAAAAATTTGTAACAGATTTTTACTACGCTTAATTTTAATATTAAATAGTGCATTTAATAATAAAGGTATTAAAATTCAAATATCAACTTTCATGGTTTTTTTTACTTTATGTTTTGTTAGAATAGAAAAAACGGGTAAAAAAGTCTACTAACTCTTGAATCATATACTGTATATGATATTACATCAAATACTATTCTGGAAAAAGTATGTAGTGTTTCTCCACCATGGCAATTTAAGAGCTGTGGACTTCAATTCCCAGAATTCCCCAGCCAGTTCACACCACTTTAACTTGCAAAGACTGAAAAACACAGATTGAGATGACCTTGGGATAAATTATCCAAAAGCTGTTAAAACACCAACAAGTGCAGAATATTTTCCCTCGTCTCCCAGGACCAAGGAAAATATTAGAAAGAGATTGATTCCCCCTGAATCTCTGGGGTAGAAGAAAGGAGAAAGGAAAATTTCATAGGAAGTTTTGCAAATTCTGCTATTAAAGTCTGTCTCAATAAAGTATAGTTCTAGGCTTCCGATGGAATTTGTTTCCTGACATAATCTATCTTGAAGGCCTGGCACATATGGAGACAGAAAAACCATTTATGAATATGGAAACACACATGTATATATATCTTAGATATTTAGATATTGTTTCCTTACCTCTTTAAACTAAGGATGCTTGTAAATGTATCACCATATACTGACAGCATGTAAATTTCATCCATTATTATATGTAATTCATACCTATATACAGAAAAATATATAAGAATTCCTTAAAGTCTTCAAATATTCATTTTGATTCATGAATTTATTACTTCATTCAGTAATTCTTAAAATACCATAGTATGTTATGTTGCCATAGTATAGCAAGTCTAGTATTAAAACATACTTAAAAACAATTCAAGCACCCTTAGAAACTCTTACATTATATCATGAAAGTCACATATAACAATTCAAATATTCACAGACATTCAGAAATCTGCTACTAATAGACTAACCTTGCGGCTTAAAAAGGTCTGTAAATTTTTAAGTTATTTCTATTCTAGCACTAAATTAAAAAAAAGTCATGGAAGATGAAAGGTAGCATAGGATTTAAACTTATAGCTTGCAGAAACATTGTTCTATTAAATATTTCTGAAAAAATCATTCATTTGTTGCTCGATATAGTCTGCAGCGCAATTCCTGACTATGTTTGATAGCTTTAAAATATTTTGTTATCTAGTTTTTGTATGAGTGGCCTTTCTGTTTGTTTACTCTTTTTTTAGTCTCTCTGGCTATAAATCAATAAACTTAAAAGTTTCATTGGAAGTAAGATTAAGAATTGTGGACATATTTAAAGGTATAGTGTATAAATTATATGAACTATAAGAATCTATCCAAAGATAATTAACTATTTAAATGTACTGCAATAAAATGAGGCAACTGAAAAGTTTTATTTTTGTTTTAAACAAAACATTCTTCTTTGCAAAAGATATAGCTATATTTACTCATATACCATATAGCTTTCTATTTACTGGTTTTAAAATATTTTAAAATCTCTAATTTTAAAATTAGAGGCATTTCTCAATCCCTAATTCATAAATTGATATCAAAATACTTCTGAAATCAAGAGCTTAATATATTACACACTATTACCATTGATTTTGGCAATGACCATTGTTCAATTTCTGACATATATATGTATGCATGCATACATACATCAGGCATTTGAGTTTAAGAAAAATAAATTGGCTCTAGCAATTTATACATTAATCATCACTATTATGTTTTCAAAAATTGGTTATTGAAGAATTCTTAGTTTTTTCACAAAACTTAGAAGATAAATTATTGCCCCAATATACTTCCTAAGTAGGCCAGATAACCATATTTAGCACTTGCCAAATGAAAGGAAATTGCCAAAATCGTGAAATAATGCATTATGGAAAATTAAAGCCCAAATAAATAGCGCTAGAATGCAAACCTGTGTGCAAACTCTAGACATTCTATCAGTAACTGTGGTGGGTAAATATCCCCTAATGGATTGTGAGGGTTGATCAGGATTAATGCTCTGACTTGGATGCCCTGAAAAAAGAAAAACTGATAGTCGGAGACGCAACATGACGTCAAGCATACTTGCAGACAGAGTCTGCAACACTGCCATCCTCTATTAAAAGTGTCACTCACGTATGTTTACATACATATTTACTCCTGCAACAGCAGTCTCTGCAACTCAAGAAAACAATCTATAATTGCAGCATTTTTCTCTTATTAGTTTTCATCCTCAATGGCTAAAAAGATACATTTCAGAAAGTCCAAGAACAGATATTTTATATCGGTTAAAACAGGCACTTCAACCATATTACATTCACCTAGTTATAGCCAACAAAAACATTTTGATTTTTATTTTTAACTGATTCTGGATTAAAAACAATGAATAAAATAACTGAAACCTGAAAGCTTTCTGTATAAATACACAGCACTTTTTCAACAATGGCAATAATTTTAGTAATCAAATGAAGGAAAATGCATAACACTCTACAAAAATATAGTTGGCTATTGAAATTATCATTTTATTGTTAGTAAAAAAATTTCTAGATTTTAAAAGAGCGTGTGAATTGTTCACTTTGCAATCCTGATACAGAAATATGCAGTTCCAGAGAATGACTCGTATTACCTCACCAGGAAGTGAATCTAGGTGGCTTACAATAGTTAAAAACAATAAATAATAAAATAATAAATAACTTTTAAATTAGTTTGAAATTGAAAAAGATGGGGGTCAAGGAGAAAGATGCCTGTGTGTGTGTGTGTGTGTTCTAGTTCATTAATCCAGAATGACACACCACTTTGGAGCCCCAAGCCAGTCCTTCAGACCTTTTCAGAAGGCCAAAAGAGTGGTTACAAATTTCACAAGGGGAGAGGGCTGCATGAAGGACAGGAGCCATAGCAGAAAAATTCTCCTGAATCCTGACCAGTTGGAATTACCTGACTGACGTGTCTGCAGCATGCCCCTTCTGCTTGCATGGGTGGAACAGGCCAATCCCTTTTGAGTGAGATGGTTCCTCAGGCAGCCTGGAGCCATGCAATGAAGGTTTTTAAAGATGATAACCAACACCTTGAGTTGGACCTAAAAGCAACCTGGCAACCAATTGGCCACCCTAGGGACCCAAGAACTGTAATGCAGCTGCATTCTGCACCAGATGTAGCTTCCAAATACTTTTCAAGGGTAATCCCACATCCCCAGAGTGTTGCAATAGCCCAAGAATGAGATTATTAGATTTGAGTTATTGACTGCAGAGACTCCCAATCCAGAAAGAGGCTCAACAAAAGGCTGTGCAAAGGCTTTCCCAGCCATGACTGCCACCTGCTCTTTGAGTCCAGAAGATCCCCAAATTGCACACTGGGTCTGTCTGTGATGATGCAAATCCATCCAGAGTTGATAAAGTTCCAGCTCCTGAAGCTCCACTCTCCCAAAGCCACATGGTCTTCCCAGGATTCAATCAGTCTGTTGTCCCCCATCCAGACCTCCATAGCTTTCAGGCACCATGAGGGAGCAGTGCATTTGAGTCACCCATGATGGAGATGTAAAGTTGAGTATCACCAACATACTGATGGCACCTCATTCCATGGCAGCAGATGATCTCACCCAGTGATACAGTATGTTCAGTTATACAGTATGTTAAATATAATTCAGTTATACAGTATGTTAAAAAGGGATGGAGTGTCCACTGTGATGAGCAAGCCATAAAGGAGTGGCTGTGGCCTGGGTCTCTCATCACTATTAACAGCAATTAGGACCTGCCTTGGAGAAAGGAGCCAAACTATCACAAGATTGCATTGCCCAGTTCCAAAAGGATATCATGGTCAATGGTATTGAAGGCCACCGAAATGCACTATCTCCATCCTGCTCATGCCAGAGTTCATCCAAAGTGTCACCAATACTATTTCTGTCCCATAACCAGCCTGAATCCTGACTGGAAAGAGTCGAGACAATCTATTTCATTCAGGACCCTCTGAAGATGCCAAGCCACCACACTTTTTCTACTACCTTTTCTATAAAGGAAAGGTGGAAATTGGGCAAAAATTGTCCAGACAGGTGAGATCAAGAGATGGTTTTTTGAGAGGAGCCAAACCAGGGCTTTCTTAAAAAAGAAATGCAGTGAATAATCTGCCTGAATCACCAGGTGATTACCAAGTTCTAAAGGCTTTCCTCCAGCAGGAGGGACAGAGATTTAATTGAGAAGTTGCTGCACTGACAGCATTAAGGACCTTCTTCACTTCCCCAGGTGTAACAGGATTAAACCATTCCTAAATATAACACGGTAAGCTCTTTCTCTAGGAATCTCTAATAGAACCGATATCACACATTGGTTCCAAGACTTTGTCTCTCAGGTGTTCAAAAAGTTTCCCTGCATGGCCTTGAGATGATCACCTGAGCCCTCCTGTCTGAGGAGGGACTAGTGATCTTGAGCAGGGCCGCCAGGCAACACTATGGATGCAGAGAGAGTGAAGAAAGAAAGGTGTTTCACTGCTATTTCTGCCACAAGGTAGGCCTAATAACAGCTGACCAGTTGAATCTGATCAGATTCATTGTTTGTTTTTCTCTAGCGGTGCTCCAGGCTTCTTTTAGCTCTTTTCAGAAGCCAGAGCTCCTCCATGAACTATGAGGAGTGTCAGGTCAAGAGAGATGCACAGTGACGATTGCTAAACTTCCTATTAATCTTTTAGGATATTTTTTAAATATAAAACAAATTAAATTGAAAGATTGCTTACTGAAAAGCATCTACCAGTCACCATTATTTTATTACTTTTGAAAATAAAAGTGGTGTGCAGAAGTTGCATAGTAGTTTGTTTGGAAATATCCTCTCCCATATCTTTGAAAATAAAGGTACACTGAATGATAGGATCATCCTAAAGATAGAAGGAACAGTTGCTTTAGTGACATATTTTGTGCCTGGCCATATTCAGCTATTTGGGAAAAGCACTCATGACATGTTCTTGAAATTCCAAATGTGCCCATTGGGCGAACAGTTTGGGCAAACTAGAGACAGTATAGAAAGAGTAAAGATAATTAAAGGTTTCTTAAGCAGTTCCCTACTTTTCTACCTTGCCTCTCTTGTATTTTAGCATGATGTATTTTACCAGAAAAATTAAAATCCATTACAAATAGTAATCTACAATTAGAATATGAATATAAATATGAAGTTCAAACAAAAATATTCTTACCTTTTCCCTGGCTCCCTGATATGCATCTTCTAATTTTTCAACTGTTAATTGAAAAGGCTGGTTTCCTTCATCAGCTCCCTAAAATCCAAAACTCTCAATGTTAATAACTCAATAAGATATTGCAAAAAAAAAAAAAAAAAAAAAACCCTGAACAAACTTGAGGAAACATCAGTATAGTCAATGATTTAGGCATAAAGAAGCAAGCCAGTAGAAATTCCCTCTACTGAAAAGTATAAATAAAAGGAAACACTTCCTTATTTATATTTAATAAAAAAATACCTCACTGAATAATGGTACATGAATAGGTTGCATTCCACCATATAGCCAAGTTTTGGAATTTATGCCGCCATAATATGGAGTTGGAATTAGATATCCATCTGTTAAAAAAATCCCAAACAAACAAATGAAATATTTTTCAGGAGTCTTTTACTAGTAATTATAAGCACAATATTATTTTGCTTCATTTTAATTATTGTGTTCCATAAATTCTCATGATTTTTAAACAAATATTATTAATATGTTATTTATTAGCTAACTAAACATTTTTTCAGTATTTTATTCTTTTTCATTAGAAAAATCATTAACTAATGAGAATTTATTAGAATTACATTCAGGTATTTAAGAGTGCACACCAACAGCTTAATTTTAGCAATGTTTTTTTTAAATCACATAACTAGTATTAACTAGCTGTAAATATTACCTTAAAGAAAAAGTTATCTCTTGATATCAGCCAATGGAAAACATGTTTTTAAAAAGATTAACTCTGAAACTTATTGCAGTAACATGTACTGCTTGAAAATCATATACACACAAACATACACACAGATACACACACA
>JAEANM010025336.1:0-10962 GCA_017656035.1 Myanophis thanlyinensis | reverse complement strand
CCTTGAATCGCACCCGGAAGGCCACAGGAAGCCAGTGCAGCTCACGCAGGAAAGGTGTAACATGGGAGCTTCGAGGAACTCCCATAATTACCCATGCGGCCGCATTCTGCACTAACTGCAGCCTCCGGATGCTCTTCAAGGGGAGCCCCATGTAGAGAGGCATAATCCAGACGGGAAGTCACAAGGGCAGAAGTGACTGTGCGAAGTGCGCCCCGATCCAGAAAGGGACGCAACTGGGCAATCCTTCGGACCTGACAAAAAGCCCCCCTGGAGACAGCTGCAATATGTTCTTCCAAAGACAACCATACATCCAGGAGGACGCCTCACATAAAAATATTATCTGTGTAAGCCAGATTCTTTGATACTATGATTAATGAAATGTAAAACAAGAAGGTTGACAATATTTGCTTTACAGCACTGATTGGCATAAGGTTGTTTACACATGTGCGCATGCACACACACGTCTTATCCATCTATGGTGTCAGGGTTCCAAGTAAAATACCCAAAGCAAACACTTTGAGGCAGGTAGATTCCTCAAAGAATAATTTTATTGAATAGGTCATATTGGCACAAGAGAAAGTATTTTGTTTTGGCTTCAACACCCCCAGCTATATCTCTATTCTTCTCTCCCCGTCCTTCTTCTTTAGTGTGTTAATGCTGAAATCTCAAAATGTCCTCATTCAGGCCAGCTTCAGGGTTGACATATAGTTTGTTGCAGTATCTCATTTATCAGCAGATTGTCCTTGTTCCCCAACATCTGACATGGATCTTGTTAATCAGCATGTCAGCATGGCTCTTTTGGTTTGTGTCACTCTCATATCTGAGGTAGTGAAGTGAAGGTTTAGCATGTTTTTGCCTCCTACTGGTGAGATAGGCATCAACAGGATTCAACTCCCAGTCTCCCATGTCAAAGGATAGTGCTCTAAACATTATGCTACTCAGCCACTATAGATACAGATACAAGTTCATGGATATGGAGACAAGTTCAAAACTGGAACTACCATCAACAGCCTCTTCTACATGGATGACATAGAACTTTATGGTAAGTGTGGATGAGACATCAACTCGCTGATCCATATAACACAGTTTTACAGTGATGACATTTGGATGTCATTTGGATTTTACAAGTGTGGCTGGATGAGAGTAAAGAGAGTAAAGGTAGTTTAAACTGTTGTGAACACCAGCACTCGGAAGAACTACAATGTCTGGCATTAATAACATTTGGAAAAGTAAAGTCATCAGCCTCACAACCAAATGCAAATTAGTTAACACAATAATTTTTCCAATTGCTACTTATGGCTGTGAAATGGAATCTCTAAAAAGCAACATAGGAGAATAGTGGATACCTCTGAACTGTGGTGCTGGAGGTGATTATTACACAACAATGAACTGCAAAAATAACAAAGAAGTCCAAGATTGAATGTCACCAAAAAATATCACTGGGAGTCAAGCTATGCCACACAGAGACTGTCATATTTTGATCATGTCATGACAGCTTACTGGTTTGAAAAGGCAATCCTGCAGGAGTGATCAGTGTAAAAAGGAAGAGGGGCCACTCTAATACCTGCTGTCTGGATACTATAAATAATGACACTTGAATGACTATGGCAGATTGAAGGAGGCAGTGCCAGATGGGTCTATGGCAATTTGCCACAGCCAACTCGCCATGGCCAACTTGGCAGGGCTAATTCATTAAGGCTAACTCACCACAACCAACTTGCCACTGCCAACTCACTGCAGGACAACTTGCTATGGCCAACTCACCACAGGACAACTGGATGGACAAGAATTACACTAATACCAAAGAAATGGTTGAATGGAATCATTAAAGAAAGATGCAAAAGGAGGGACAGAATGAAATGTGAATGGCAATAATTAAAATATTTTTTTTCATTTTAAGTAATTAAATAGAATTGTTAAATTGTCCTGCAGCAAGATGGCCATGGTGAGCTGTCCTTCAGCAAGTTGGCCATGATGAGTTGGTCACAGCAATTTGGCTGTGGCAAGTTGTCCTGTTGCCATGTGAGACAGAGGGGTCTGGAGAGTGCTGATCCACAGAGTGGGCCAAAGGTCAGATATGACAAAATGGCTGATGACAATGATGACACAGTACATTTTCAATATATTTCCTCAAATGGTAACTTCTGTTGAGTTCCAATGTCAACATAAGTTTTACATTTCTTAAAATTACATGTATATCTTTTCACAAAAATATGCTGAAGTAAAGAATAAAGTAAATATATAAACATATATATTTGATTGGATGTATATGGCCACCCATCTCACCATAGGGTCTGCGGGTGGCTAACAACAGATCAAAATATCATAAAACTACTGTACCAACCCCCAACCCCCACACAAAACAATCAACATATAAAAACCTATTATAAACTATACTATATCAATAATTCAGGAAAATGTGAACAATTCACTATCTTTTTTTGCCCTAGTAAGCAGCAGAAGGCATCAATAATTTCAGTAAAGGAATCAATGAATTTATTCACAATTGCAAAAAAGGTAATTGCTTATGAAAAAAGGTATTACGTATCCCTGTGCTAATTAATTACTTGAGCAGTATCAGAGTCACTGAATCTTTGAGCTACTGATCAATGGACAATACAGTAGGATTACTAATCCAACAACAGTATAAAATTTACAACCCTATAAAGTAGTTTCATTTGTAGGATGGTATTTAGCTGAACAAGGACTGAAATCTAAATTTTCTACCTGCTAATCAGATTTTATCTCCATTGTCTCCTTAATGAAGATATCATTTTCAGTCATTTCTAGATCACTGCTGTGCAGTCTAAAAAAAGTGTATTACAAGTGTGAATGAGTAAGTTTTATTTTTCTGAAGTCATGTTTTAGCCTCTGTAATCTCTATAGAGAGAAATGCACATGAATGTGCATGCATATGTATTCCTATTCTTATTATAAATGAGCACATACCTACATGTATACAATATATACAGTACATGTGTGTAATTACTATATAAGGAGAATAAAATCAATAGAATTTTACCTAACTTCTATTTGATTTGATAGAACTTCAATCAGAAGTTGATTTAATATGGTTTTGCTTGCTGCTCAGATTACTTTCAGAAGAATTGCTGCCGGTCAATTAATTAAACCGGCACCAAACTTTCAATCAGTCTCTCCTACCTGGTGCTTCTCAGCTGCATTGGACTTTTAAGTTCCCAAATCCCTATATAATTTGAAGCTAGCATAATTTGCAGGGAGCAGATTTCATCTGTTTTGAGAATGAAAAAGTAATAGATATTGCTGAAATGATTAATTCATCTTCTTACAGTAAGCCTGAATAGCAATTAGCTTTGGATGGGGTGGAGGGCTGAATCCACCCACATTTGATAATTTAGGTATTAAGGCCTGGGGCTATGGCCTTTATGACTAAATTGCCCCATTAAGGCATAATTTAGTCAAATTAGACTCAAAACCAGGCTGGCAATGTCATGTGCTTTGTTTATTAAACCATAGCTAATGCGAATGTTTCAGAGGACTAATAGCTGATGCAATCAAATTGCATGTTGCATAGAAAAACTGACAATTGCAAAAAAAATCTTCTCGTTTCTCAAATCAGTTCCTTGATTCTGCAGCAAGGAGATGAGATGCGACTGCAGCGAACAGCCTCAATACCCAAAGTTGCCAAAAAAACAAAAACAAACCTCCACAAAAAACCCCCCACCAAATTGTCTTTAGATTTGCTGCAGCAATCAGCAAAAGTACAAGGCAGAATTCCAAAGAGGCTGGAATTGTGCAATGTGCTGTTCAGTTCAAAATGTGCTGCAGAAGAGGATAAAAATGTATCAGAGTTCAAAATAAAAAAAACCTCTGAGGACTGGAAGACGATGACCAAGTATACAAAACTGGTTCCACCCACACAACAGAAGCAGGATTTTACGTGGTCAGCTGAGGGCAGAATTTAGCATGAAGAAATCTCAAGAACAACTCTTGACCTTCAAAGCTATTTTGTTTTTCTTGCTGCTGCTGCTGCTGTTTCACCCTCCCTTTCTCCCCATTTATTTAGGCAATTTCTCAAACTTGGCTTTTCACTTTTATCACCTGAGACCATTTAGGAGAGCTTTTCTGAGGCAGAAACAAGAATGCACAAAATAACTCTTTTCCCACACAAACCCTGAGACAAGCATCAGTCCTCCACAGAGCAGAGGTAGACAGGTAGCATCCATGCATCTCTCTTAGCAATCTTTTCTCTTTGAAGAACATTTTTTTCCAAAGATTTATTGATTTAATATATTAATTAATTAAATTTCTATACCGCCCCCTCACCCGAAGGACTCGGGGTGGTGTACAGCCGTCTAAAAGAAATACAACATAGATGACAGTTAAAAACAGATTAAAATTAACTAATTTAGGTGGCTGATCAAATTAAAAACCTGATATAAAAGATTAGAAATTTAATAATTTAAAACAGTTAGAAATTACAAATTTAAAAAAACTGAATTAAAAATAATTTAAAACCCCCAACCAATAGTACTTACGCTAGACTGGCCTGTTGGAACAAAGATCCTTTTCACAGAAACAACACTAACAACTAGTGCAACAAATAGGAAGGTGGCACACTGGAAAGCAAACCATCAGCACCTGACATATTCATTTGCAATCATTAAACAATAGCAAAGTAGCAAAGACAGTAGATTGGCAAACTAGTCCACATCAAATAAACTGATATTTTTGAGACTGGTCTGACTCATCATGGGTAATGTCTTCTGGAAATCTGTTATGGTAGCCCTTTTGAATCCTCCTATGCCCTCAATTTCCAAATATACCCCTAACCCAAAACACGTTTATGTAGTGAATAGGGAAGAATCTCTTTCTCAAATTTTCAGGCAGGAAACATTAAAAGAAAATCTGGTCTCTCCTCTAAGAAGTTACACAGATAATCAACACCTAGGAAAATCAAATGCTACAAATCAGATTAGCAGTCAAAAGTTCCTCCTCGGGTGGGAAAGGGGAAGGAATAGCTCCATTTTGTCTTTTAGGAGAAGGAGTAGCTCCATTTTGTCTTTATTCCTTTATCAAGGAATAAAGTATCTGTTTCCAGGGTTGATTCCAAGCTCTGTAAGCAACGTCCCAATCTTGGGGAATCTGGGATTGGACAGCCAAGAAAAAAAAATTGACAAGGCAATAGTGGATCTAGATCAGGGGTGTTAAACTGGTGGTCCGCCGCAGGCCAGATGCGTCATGTACAGGTCATGCCCACCCCAGTTCTGCAAAGAGGAAAAAGTCACAAAACATCACACGACAGCAATGTGACATGGCGAGTTTGACCATTGGAACTGGAATCTTGTTAAGAGTTTTTTTTTTCAGATTATGTTTTTGTGGATTTTTTTCATTATTTATTTTTCACCTGTTAGATACTAAACAATTGCAATGATCTGGCAGAATGCTTGTTTTAAGTTGGCTACTTAGAAAAGTATTATTCAAACAGTGCTCCTGGTTGTGAATAAGTGTGTGTCAGGGCAATCCATTTTTATTTCTTCCTCCTCTCCCTCCCCCTCCTCCCTACCCCCCCTCCTTTACTTGATGACCTTGATGAAGGTACCCCTTTAGCATTTATGTTGTTTTGTGCCATAGATTACAAAAATAGTGCATTAAATGGAGAGGAATTGATCGGGATATTTGTTTCTTACTTTCATTTTCAACATCAGCAATTTAACTGTTACACTACAAGTAGTCCTTGATTTACAACAGTTCATTTAATAACTGTTCTAAGTAACAGAGGCACTGAAAAAAAAATACTTATGAGCATTTTTCACTCTTACAATCTTTGTAGCATCCCCATGATCATGTACCAAAATTCAAATGCTTGGCAAGTGATTATTGCTGTGTCCCAAAGTCAGGTGATCACCTTTTACAACCTTTTGAAAAACAAAAATCAATAGGGAGGCCAGATTCACTAACAACTATGTTACTAACTTTTCAACTACGCTGATTCACTTAACAATTGTGGCAGGAAAGATCATAAAATGGGGAAAAACTTAACAAATGTCTGACTTAACAACATAAATTTTGATCCTAATTATGGTCATAAATTGAGGATTAAGTCAGTTCCATTACCCCATCCATCAAATTGTTTCTTTAAAAGTGTAGATTACAGGAAGGGGTCCTGTCTTTCATCTGTGTTCTACTGCTATTATCTACGTAAAGGATGGGATACCCAAAGACTCATCTCTTTGTGACTTTCTATGCTAATTACCCATAGTATTGTTTCTAGTTCTGGAAAGTTATGTCCCCTTTCACAGATAGCTGGATGTAGATAATGTAAATTCTGGTCTATTATTCATGTTTCTTTCTTTGCCTGCTTTTCCCTGTTTTTTGCCTCAGCTAGTTTTGTATGTTTGCTGATATTTAGTACATAACAACCAAACTACATTTTTTGCAAAATTAACAATGGTATGTTTGCTTGTTCTGACCTGGATATAGGGATTGACTGGGAATGTGCTGGATGCAAACTAAATTGGAAATTATCCTCAGTAATATTTCAACATCACACTGATTAATCTGCATAAAGCAAATTACTGATGAACTTGCACCAACATAATTCAAATTACCCAATACAATGCCAAAGTATGACAGAACTGACTCTTTCTTCCTAGCTAACTGGATTCATCACCTTTGAGATTTTGTTTTTCTCCTCAGGCAGCAGTGATGTACTGCTAAATTCTGAAGTGTGGAGCTTGTCATTTTAACCTCTAAAGTCATCTCTCCAAAGAGAATCTACAAACATGCCATGACATCCTGCTTTTGTTATTTATTCTGGATGAAACTAACACTCTGACTGAGAAGTCTATTACAGAACACAGAATTTGGTGTTAAACAACAAATAAAATCTTACAAAAGGTTTACAATGCATCTTGTAAACTTTTCTGAGATTTAATGGTGTTCAGTTTCAATAGGAAAAGGAAACAATATTGCAAGACAACAAAATTGACGAAGGCTGCTGTTAGTCATCTGAGGTATACCAGACTATGAAACTAAAGTTATGAATGTTAAAACCACAGTTACTGTAAGGTTATAGTAACATAATCTTGCAAATCTGAATATGTCCCTCTGCTCTCCTCTTCTCTTTCCCTCCCTCTTTCTCTTTCTCTCTCTCTCACACACAAAGTTCTTAACTGAGACAATAATGATCGTGTTCAGATTATCCCGCTTCAAACATATTATGCAAAGATTGAGTTCTCTGGAAAAGGATCTAATACTGGGAAAAGTTGAAAGAATGAGAGGACATGAATGACCAGCAGTAACGTGGATGGATTCAGTTATAGTGGCAATGGTAGGGAGATGTTGAAACAACAGATTAGGGATAGATATGGACATGGAGAAAAATCGATTTATGTGGGCAATAGGAGTCAAAATGACTAGATGGCACATAATCAATCAGTCAATCAATATCTTCAAAATCACTAGGGTAGGTTAAAAGTTTGAAACTATTTCTCAAATGACTTTTCTGATGCTTTCTCAAAGTGATTCTCAGTCTTTCTAAAATATCATTATATTGCTTTGGTTATGTCTCTTTCTCCTGTTCTCAAGGTTATTCCTAATGCTCATTACAGTAGGAATGGTAGAGAAGCAGTTGAATATTTAACTCACTTTATCTTCTTTATGCTAACTTGTTACAATCACAGAGAAACCTGAATGCCTTATTATTACTTCATTCTTTTGCCAGACATGGAAGGCATGTTAATTGTCTGAGATACCACTGCTGCAGTTTCATACCATTTCATTAAATGTGATCAAGACAGTTATATGGTTCTTTTTCCCCCCTTTTGGCCCATCAGTTGAACAAGAATCATATCAATATTTACCAATTCATTTAAATACATGCTACTGTAACATCCCTTGCATGTTTGTGAGTTTTAAATAGACAGTAGGGTAAATTAAAAACATGAAAAAACAGCAAATCTGACATTTTAAGGAAAATACGAACGAAAGTTATATTTTCTTGTATGATCTGGTGCCAAACCTTAATGGTTTCACTGAAATGAAAGCTTGAATTATTGAATGGCTCTATAACTCAGTGCAAGCCAATGTTTTTCCTCACTTTTTGTGTTTGCTAACAAAAAAAAAATTGTGAAAATGGGAACAAGTCATCCTGTAAAATTTTTTCCCAATCTGGCATCTACAGATGTGCAGGAATATAGCTCCCATCATCCTAATCTGAGACTGGAAAGCCACAGTTCACTCAACTGAATGTTAGTTACAGGAAAGACTGATCTGTTCAATTCAGTCTAGAGTTTCATTTCTAACAATATCTATTATGTTTGCTTTGGGAAGCTTCCAAGCAGACCATGGAAACAGCCTTTCTCCTTTTGACTCTCTTTAGCATTGGTAAAACATATATTGTCTCTGAGTACAGAAACGGTTTTTGCTTATACATTTTGTTGGACCAAGGCTTCAAATATCCCAACTGAACAATATTTCAGGACTGTGACAAGAATTAATAATGATAAATTTTGAAAGGTTCTCATAAAAAAAGAAATCCCCTCCCCCTCCCCCAAAAGCAAAGTAAGGCTTAAACACCAAAATAATAAGTGCCTGTTAATCTTCTATGAAGATACAAAGTAGTTTCTATGAAGTGTGGCTTACAATAATACCAGCTAAGCTGGTCCAGCTTCAACCATATTCTTGCCTAAGGCCAGAAATCAGCCAGGATTTTGTTTCTTCGTGGTTTAAGTCCTATTTTCCTGCTGGGCGCTGTCTGACTGGCTCAATGATTTTGGCCTCCTTCAAATAATCTTATGTTGAAGATTTCTGCATGTGGTGAAACCGCCTTATTAGGAACAGGCATTGCATTTATATCATGAAAAAACTTCATGAGGAAAAATAAAGAGTAAAATGGAAGGAATGTTATTTATACAAACTGACGCAGCTGCATTGTTGATGTAAAAGTGGTAATCCATAATCCATAATTCACTTTCAGAAATGAACCCATCATATTACATCACGGTGTGACAAATTGCTACTGTCGTGCTATCCTGCAATAAATTACACAGAATTGTTCCTGTCAGAGCAGAAAATTCTTTGTGCCTTAAAAAAAAAAACAATGTCACTACAAGGTTATTCTTTTGTTCTTCTAAGGGACTTTCTTATCACCTGGACCATCTTTCAAGCTTCATTTTATAGTCTGAGAAGAATAAAATCACAGGCCTTTTCTATTGATGAAGAAAAAAAAAGTTGTGTGTGTGTGTTTATGGCTGATTGTGGTATGTCTGTTCTCTTTTATTCCTTAATTTTATTTGCATCCACCACTGTTTGTGTGTGTAGCTTGTGTTTGCATGTATAACAAGAGCACTGTCCTCAGGTCTGTCTTTCTAATGTTTTCCTAGGGCTGTTCCTTACCATTTCATTTTTTATTTTGCAAAAAATAATAATCCCATTCATTGCTTTGAATTTCTTGATTATGATGGCATAGATAATTTCAAAAGATTCTTAATTATAAAGAAGTAAGTTCCCCCTCTTCCCCCACCCTCTACTTTTAGTGGCAGGGACAGACTTCCCAGGCCAACCAAGATAATCCGTTTGCCTGCAGATAAGCAAGGGAGGCAATAAGACAGCACACAAACAACAGACACTTTAAACTTCATTGGGCTATTTTTCAATTATTTCATAACAAATGGGGACTGTGGGTTGGGTTAAATTAGCCACAGAAGCTTCGCATCAGTGTGAAGTGAAGCTCTTTTGCAGCTGCTTAATTAATCAGTTTGGTTCCCATCTCTAAATGAAACAGTTTTTCTATCCCCCCTCTATCTTTTCTAAAAATCTCACCACAGGTTCTGCATCCAGTTAATCTCATTTATTTCAGAAACGAGCTCTGTTCCATGCTATATCTCATCGCGTCCTGGCAATGGAATTGAGTCATCACTCATGTATTCATTCCCACAGATGAGGGCAGTTTTGCACTTGGCAAGTGCCATTGCTCCTAAGGTATTATGAAGTGTCCAGACAGCTGTTTAAATAATTGTACCTCTCTTGTGCAGAATAGTTACTTCCAGAGATTAAAAGGAGAGAGAAAAAGAGAGGAAAATAAAAACAACTTGCAAATAAGGAGTTGCTAGGAAAATGAGACCATAAAAGCAATATTTTTTCTGGGGCTGTGGAATGAGGCTCTGCTCATTTTGGAAAATCTAGAGTACCCATTGACAAGAATCCTAGTGCCCTGAATGAATGAATGAATTCAATTATATTATTTTTTCTCTGCATAACAAGGCATATTCTTGTCCTTTGGGGGCTGGGTTGGGGAACAGTCACAAAACTCAATCTCTTTAGGATCCCATTGCTATAACATTTCTTTTTTCCTCTCTTAGTACATAGTTTTTGTTCCATATGCATCTGTCTACAGGTCACACACAGGTAAAGCAGACGTAAGTTAGTATTTATATCAGCTGACTACAAGCTTACCTTTGTTATTAGTGTCTGGAAACTGCATCCACTCTTTCAAATGGAAAGCCCTTCACTGGCAGATGTAATGCCAAATTAAAGGTGTGGGTTATATCTTGTACAAGCATTTGGAGAACAAAACTAACTGCAGAAGACAAGGATATATACCCTTGATTGGAACTGGCATGAAGGTACATTAGTGAATGTTTACAGTTCTGAAGAAGAGCTTGGCAAGAGAAGAGAAAGAAAGGGAAAATGGAATACTTTTATTATCTGTTTGTGCATAACCTTTGCATAACCTCTTGCTTGGTTTGTATTGGCAAGGTCTTTGAAGCACCTTGAATTGGCAGTTCCCAAGAACTGTTTGTTAAATACAAGGAAATGCCTGATGAAAGTATCTGATACTCCTCATATGTCGCGCGTTAAAAACCCACTTATTTCAGCAAGCTGATCTGGCCTAACATTTAACGGTCTTAAATTTGTTTCTAAATTTTTAATTGACTTATTTAAAATTTTAAATTTTTTACTTTTATAATTTGGGCCATG
>JAEANM010025335.1:0-10962 GCA_017656035.1 Myanophis thanlyinensis | reverse complement strand
ATCCATCCATCCATCCATCCATCTATCTTCCTTTGGGAACATTTCTGTCACTTAAATATGTTCATGAATTCACACAGGTGTGTTTGTTATATAGTGAATCTGATTGTAACCAATAACCTCGCCATTTACTGGTTTCTCTTGGGTGATATTTTTGTTCTACAGGTATACACAGGAATCCCCAAAGACCTTTTGAGAGGCAAATCACACAATGGCTGAAAATTGTTTTCCCTAAATTACTGCCCTTGAGATATAGTTGATTATAATTCCCAGCACTCAAAGGCAGCATGATGGGAATTGTAATTAAATGCAATACAGGGGACACGAGAAAAATCTGACTAGAACAATTGGACATATCTCTGAAGAGTAACAACCCAGTTTGATGCAGCTGAATCTTTCTCTGTAGACCCAGTTCTATACAGAATGTAAGCAAAAATAAGGTTTGAAAAGAAGCAAAAACTGTATCCTTTTGGGGATTGGTTTTATTTTAAACTGGAGAAATCAGAAAGCCAAAATGGGAGCATTTCTAAACCTAGAGATGACAGATTAAATCCTCCCACTGAAAAAATGGAAGGACTTGTCTGAAATGTTGGGCAGCAAGAAGAGGGAATGTATGAACATGTTGGGTCTTCTTCTGGGCCTCCATGAGCCTCTTTGGAGAAGATTCCATTTCAAAGGTCCCCATCTAGCTGGTATCAAATATTTTGGGTATTTGGTTGTGCATTCCTTCTGCATCATCTGTAGAAATCTTAGGAGGGCTCAGATTTCATGCTCCGTCCATTGTTACATTTGCATTTTTTTCTTTCCATCAAAAATGTTGAAGACAAGCTGGATCAGATGTACATCACCAAAAACACCCCTAAGAATAGACAACCAACCATCTTGGTCTGAAAGCAGCGCTTTTCACACATTTTTCTAAACAATTTGGGCAGATCAGATCATTAAACATGGTTTTTGCAGTAAAATAAAGTATTACTCATGCAGTTGTTACATATTTATAGCCAGGCTTGCTACACTGTATATAATTTTCACATTTTCTTTTGTCCTTTTCTTTAAATGTAGGAAAAATTGTCTTCAAACTCTTCCCATATAGTGTCTCTTTCTTACAATTGATACTCATGACATCTGTGAGATTTACTCTGAGAATGACTTATTAGTTTTCTTTACTATGCTGCTTCCTCCAGCTTTATCTGAGGCTGATTCAGTTTAATCTTCATTAGGAAAAAGTTATGAATAAATACAAAACATCCATGAACGATCAGAAAAGAATAAACTGACCATTACTGAATAGTATGGGGGACTTTATTATTACCAATGGAATGTGAAATATCCTAGATACATTGAATTGATCAATTATGTGCTAGCAGTCATGAAGATAGATTTTTTTCCATGATGGTTTGTCACTAACCAGGTCATTGGGTCTTCCAAGATCACACCCACTGGTACTGTGATTGACTCCATCCACCATGCTGCTTTTCACATTCTTTGTCTCTTTCCTTCCACCTTTCCCAGCATTAGAGTCTCTTCCAGAGACCTGTCTTGTCAAGCTACAGATATGCATATCTAAGAAATTGCTAAGAAATTATTCCTTCAGTTACACAGAAAAGTCTTGCCTAGCCAAACAGACCTTGTAGAAGATTCTGTGCTGTAGATATTAATTTTTGTTACTTGTATCTGAATACAAGATCTGCAAACATTAGCAAATGTATCAATTGATGTCTCTATTTAGCAACTTCTGTTTTTCACAGAAGGGCTCTAATTCATTTGCATAATAATTATCCATCAACAAAGCTTCCTCCCTATACAAGACAATAGAAATAATGACGGTCTACCTACAGATACATATATTACACACAATGCTATGAACTTAGAGACTGCTATAATGATGATATATCTTCAAAAAACCTGACTCTTCTTTGGATAAAAGATAACTTTTTCTGAAAGAGAAGACTAACACTGTAGTAAGCCGAGGCTCTCCCCCCCCCCCCCTTTTCATTTGCCTGTTTAAAAAAAAAAAAAAGGTTCGGTAGCAGAATCCTTCCAGGGGAAAAACACAAGTTTTTACTTTAACCCATAGTTTCCCCAACAGATTGAACAAAGGAAACAATAGTACAGTAATAGCAGCATAAGGTAAATTGCATGTGGTGAAGAGGATAAAAATAATACATAATAATGAGGATAATGGAATTCTATCCAAGGGAGGAATCGTAGCGGATTATCGGTGCCCGTAGAATTCGTCTCAAAAACCCAACCTCGCCATCGCACGCCTGCCCCCTTGTGGTCGTGAGCAGAACTTTTCCTGTCTCTTCCCATCAGTCAAACTGCGAAGCGTTTAAAAATATTCCAGGATTTTTTTTGGGGGGGGGGGGGAGGGGGGGAACCCCGGAGGGAGGACTCTCTTCATTCAGTGCTAAATATAGTTTACCGCGATCGTTGGTTGTTAATTGTATTCGCTTTGTCCATGTAGATTTCGCAAAAGCAGCGAAAATCGTGTTTTTTTCTTTTGAATTTAGGAGCGGACTTCAGCAGCACCGCTAGATGGAGCCCTAGAGCCAAATACCGCCGCCGCTGTTCTGCGTAGACTGTTGGGGGAAGGGAGACCCCAATGGCCACAATCCATCCACACTTCTCAAGATTGAGAAAAGAGGATTGTGGCCATTGGAGTCCAGTTACAATTCTGATTCTTTCTATGTTTACTCACTGCTTTGGATTTTCAAGGAAGCTTTTAAAAGAGAGAAATTACCAAAGACATACTCCAGGAGAACAAATCCCAATAGGTCAGTCAGTGTTTCTCAACTATAGCAACTTCATATGATATATGAACTTCAGCTCCCAAAATTCCCCAGGCTCCTGTTCACACCTGTTAAAGTTGCCAAGGTTATTATTACCACTGACATTGTAATGTTGGCATATATTTCAAAATGGTTCTGTGCTACCCCAGGAGAAAATACGGCAGGTGAAATCTTTCTTGATTACCTATTCTAAGGACCAGAACTTTATCAATCAGCCTTTATTCCAGAACATCTCTCCTCCACCAGTTGAGACCTAAATGTGGACATGATGGCCCTTGTGGCGCTTGATGGACCTGCAACATGAAAATAGATGGCTAACATATTCTTTCAGTAAACAGTATCCATGAAACAGAGACCACGTTTATGCTGAGGAGAATGTAATGAGAGCAGGCAATGATGGTTGAGGGAATACTCTAAATCAGGGGTGGGCAATTATGGCTCCTTCATGACTCGTGGACTTCAACTTCCAGAATTCCTGAGCCAGCATTATAATTAAGCCAACATGGCTGGCTCAGGAATTCTGGGAGTTGAAGTCCACAAGTCATGAAGGAGCCATAATTGCCCACCCCTGCTCTAAATCAACCGTAAGGATATGACATGGTTCTCTCTCCTTTTGTGAGGCTGTTTGGCAAGGGAGAAGCTCAAGAGATCTTGCTGGTGCACAGGTGGCATCATGGGTGGAGTGGGAAGGCTGGCTAGATGGAGACAAGAATTGGAATTTGAACCATGCAGTGAGGATTTTTAAATTACTAAGCAGTAATAAGAATGGTTTAGCCCAGGGGGGGTGGGCAATTATGGTTCCTTCATGACTCGTGGACTTCAACTCCCAGAATTCCTGAGCCAGCATGGTTAAGTCAAACAATCATACATTGGCTCCGGTATTCTTTGGGTTTGTTCCAAAGTTAATTTCACCCACATTGAAGAGAATATGTGAAAATGAGGCTACTGTCTTAAAAAATCAATTGGCAAATTGTCCTTCAAGGCTGACAATGGCTGTGCGGACAATGAATACATCCCTTCTTTCCTCCCTCCACAGCTCTTTTCATCCTTTTCTTGTCTTAAAATGACCCTTGAGATAAATCCTAACCCTCAAAACATCATTGATTAAACCAGATCACCCAACAGGACCCAAGCAACGGGCCTTCTCTGTCATAGCTTCCAGGGATCATTTGGAGCCTGACCTTCACTTAAACAAAAAAACCCTCAACTGTTCCTCAGGCCTTGGGCAAGAATGAATGGCAAACCCTCTGTGCTATGATTGGTTTGTCAGATTCTGATTTTTTTTTTCCTGGACATTACTCTTTCTCTCTCCTCCTCCTCTCTCTCTCTTTTCCTCTCTCCCTCCCTCCCCCCTCTCTCCTGTACAGGTGGTCCTCAACTTGCAACCATTTGTTTAGTGACCATTCAAAGTTACAACGAAAAAAGTGATTTATGACTAAGTTTTTCACACTTACAAGCATTGCAGCACCCCCACTGTCATCATCAAAATTCGTGTGCCTGGCAATTGGTTAATATTGATGGCGGTTGTGGTGTCCCAGGGTCATGTGATCCACTTTTGTGACCTTCTGACAAGCAAACTCAATGGGGAAATCGGATTCACTTAACATCCGTGTTACTAACTTAACAACTGCAGTGATGCACTTAACAGCTGTGGCAAGAAAGGTTGTAAAATGTGGCAAAACTCACTTAACAACTGTCTCAGCTTAGCTTAGCTTAGCAACAGAAATTTTGGGCTCAATTGCAGTCGTAAGTTGAGGACTGCCTGTATTTTACCATTTATGTAATATTATGTTATATTAATGCCCGTCAAGACTTTCAGTGACCTCAGGTAGCTTATAAAGCTAAGAAAGAGAGGGAGGCAGTCAATCCATCTCTCCACGAGTCTACAGCTCCTTAAAGCTGCCAACCTTCCAGTTATGCACTGGCCCCTAAGCATGGTCTCAGGCACTCTAGGGACAGACGCCACTGCCTTCCATAGGGAATCCAGTTGCTTTCTTCAAGCACCTCATAGTGTATGGAATCAGTTTGTAACACGATAAACGATTTCCCCAGTACTACTCCCCCAACCCCCACCATCCCTTAATCCTTCCTTTCCTCTGCAATCATAAAAATACTAAGTGTTCTCACCGCATTTTGAAGGATAATTACATGGCCGAGTCTGCACTGGGATAGGATGAAGAGATCCCTTCATCCCCCACCCCTTCCAAACTTCAGGGTGTTATATTTCATAAGATGCTTTGCTGCCAGGACCGAATCGTTGTTGTTTTTCCCCCCCTCTGCTTTCCCAAACTCCTCCTGATTAGAACTGATTGACTAGTAAATGCATCAGGCAGGGCCCCACCCTTCCTGAAAGATGCCAGCAAGCTAGCCATAACCCCAACAGATGCTTCCGTTTATGGGCCAAATGAGAGCCCGGCAGGCCAACCCAAAGCCGACACCACAGATGTGGAAGCGGGCCACTTGACACCAGACACACAGCAAGCCGTGCTGTCTAGCAACACTGGGCTTTCCAGAAGAGCAGAAGGTCTGAGAGACTAATTAGCCCATTGAGGCAATGTGCTAGCCTCGGCTGCGTTACTGTGCTATTTGCAGAGTACTTTAACGACAGCCTGGCTAAGCAGCATCAGACGAAGCCCCCTCCTCACTCCCTCCACCCCTCACTCTCTGGGTCTGGCAGGCACCTGAGCTCATCTTGTCCCCCCTCCAGCATGCCAGCAGAGCCATGTGGAGGCTTGTTTTGTGCTCACCACCAGCTGGATGGAGGAGGTGGTGAGAGTGCTGAGGTTGTAACAGTCTGGACCGGTCTTGCAATTTGAGGATTTTGTTGAGAACGAAGTGAGAGTAGAGCCTGCAGCACTCTTTAAAAAATGCTACTTGTGTTTCTTGAACAACCCTTATTTCTCACAAGCAATACATTTCAGGATCCAGAAAGATAAAGGGAATATCACTTGGAGGAAGCAAAGAAGCTGGGCTCTGCTTTTTTTTTTTTTTGTAAAAAAAGAACCATGTCTGTGCCCAGGTATGCTAGATGGTTTAACTTTATCTCAGGTGATTAACATCCACAATACCTGATATATGCACAGACAGCACCCCTCACTGACTTCATCCCATCTGTGGATACATTTTGTTTGGTCAAGTAACGAGCAATTAATTAATTGAGTCAAATAGTCCTGATGATGGAGAAATCTTGCTATTAACATGGATGATGTGTCTCTCCAGAGAAAAAATCACAGTTGTTGGGAAGGATGAGTAACAGCCTGGAAAATGAAATGTTATACTAGAAAGAGCAAATTTCCTTCTATATTACAAATGTAACAATCAGAAGCGTTTTCACTGATGGCAAGAGATCATCCATGTGGGATAAAATAGAAGGTGATGTAAAAAAAAGAACTATAAAGGGCGACTGACAAGATTCTCTTCTGAGCTCTTAGCCAATTTTTGCAATGGTTTGGGAAGAAGTGATGGATTGCACAAATGCTACTAAAAGCAGTACTTACACTTTCCAGATTTAAAGGCCAAGTAGACACTGTAGCAAGATGTTGCAGCATTCCAGTCTTATCTATTAGCAGCCATCATCTTCTCCAGAATAGTCCACTTTAATGACTTCTCACCCATTCCCCTCTTCAAATTGGTGTGCATTTGTGTGCAAAGATATTTCCTCTCTTGTGCATTGGATGGTGCTTTTGGGATACATAATGGAAAAGTTCATTATTGAAATATACAGGAAGAGCCATGGTGGTGCAGTGGTTAGAATGCAGTACTGCAGGCTATTTCTGCTGGCTGCTGGCTGCCTGCAATTTGGCAGTTTGAGTCTCACCGGCTCGAGGTTGACTCAGCCTTCCATCCTTCCGAGGTTGGTAAAATGAGGATCCAGATTGTTGGGGGCAATGTGCTGACTCTGCAAACTGCTTAGAGAGGGTTGTAAAGCTCTGTGAAGTGGCATATAAATCGGTGCTATTGCTAGTGCTAGTTATCAACTTACAATAGTTCATCTGGTGACCATTCAAAGTTTTACATTGAAAAAAGTGGGAGGAAAAGTTTTTCATACTTATGACTGTTGCAGCATCCCCCATGCTCATGTGACCAACATTGATAGGCTTGACATGTATTTATGATGGTATCCATATCCCAGGTCATGTCATTGCCTTTTGTGACCATCTGACAAGCAAAGTCAATGGGGAAGCCAGCTTTGCTTAACAACTGTGGCAAGAAAGTCATAAAATGGGACAAAACTCAATAACCGTCTCACTTAGCAACAGAAATTTTGGGCTAGATTGTAGTCATAAGTTGAGGACTACATACTCTGTATAGAAAAGATACAGAATGTAATTAAAAGGAAGAGTATACATAACCTATGCCCTTCTGATGGCCTGCGTTCAGTCCCAAAATGAGTACATTTCTTGCACAAAATGTCTGGAGGATGCTGAGTTATTCACATACAATAAGTAATATGTGGGAAAGTGTTAGTTAATGCAAATCTTCATGTAGGTGTCAGCCAGCTTATCCTGCATTGGTAACTCTGGATTAAAACCACTATGCATGCTGAAAATTTGGAAGCTGTAAATCCAGCACATCAGACAGCTGTGTTTATGTGTGTGTTCATGTGCGTGTGTGGTTGTGTGATCTCTAAGTATGAAAGAACTTTGAGAAAATGAATCTGTATATTTCACACCTTGCTTATTTCTTCTTACTTCTAAAAGTGAACATGGGTTGGAGAAGATGTACACTTGCCTACGTTTCCAGGAATGACTCCTCCTCCACTGAAGGGCAGCAATGATAGAATATTTTGTAATTTACTTGCAATGAAAATATAATATTTTTGTTATTGCTCTAAAGCATCCTACACCAGTTTACACAAACGAAAGGACTGATTCCCCCAGTCAATGTTTATGTCCTGTTTATTCTGAGCCAAGTTATATTCTGTAAGCCGCCTTGAGTCGCCATGTGTGAATAGGCAGCAATATAAATCCCCTAAATAAGTAAATATATAAATAAAATACAGACTTTTGCATGTAGGTAAAACATAGGCACATCCCTCTACTGAGGTGCAATCCAACCCATTCTCTGAAGATGTGCTTTACCCATCCCCAAATCACTGCTGCACAAAGGACAACCTGAAAGTCTTTATACATACATGACCTTTTTATGTTAGGATCATGATAATGATGATAATGATGTTGACGAGTGGTCAGTGTTTAGTATAACTGGGGTAAAGAAAATGACTGGAAGAAGGAGCTACCATAGCAGCTGTCACTGTTTCTATGCAGTCCATATTTTCATAGCCCTTGGAAGGAGAGGTGGTAATTAAATTCAACACTCTCTTGGTACCACACTGAACAATATGTTCCACCTATGTCTGTGATGGCAAACCTATGGCACAGGTGCCATAGGTGGCAGGCAGACCCATCTTGCTGGGCACACAAGCTGTCGGCCAATTTACCTCCAGCTGAGCATGCACATGCAATTGCGCATGCATGCATGCACGATTGCAGAGACCCAGTTGGTCTTCAGGCTTCTGCTGTACATGCATGCAATTGCAGCAGGAAATCTAGCTGGTCTTTGGAGCTCTCCTGAGCATGCACATGTGATTGCTCATGTGTCTGTGAGTGCCTGCGCGCAGCATTGCACATGCAAAAGCTGCATGCATGCACAGATGGTGCAGTTGCACTGCAGCGCACGTGGAGGAGCCGCACTCAAGTGAGGATGGCACACGCAAAGCGCATACTTTTCAGCACTCAGTAAGTAAAAGGTTCACCACCACTGTCCTATGTTCTCACAGGCCTCTGGAGGTAAGAAAAACCCACTTTAGAATTCCCTCCCTTCTGGTAAATCGAGACAACATCATGACCCTTCAAATAACCATTGAATAGAAAGTCCTGGCCAACTTACAAAAGAGGCAGAGCCCATCCACAGTGTATCTTCCTTCCATACTGTAACCCTTTCTACCTCCTAACACCAAAACCTGAGGGCTGCCTTTGCCCACAAAATGTTTGCTCACATCTATCTCTAGATGTAAGCGAAAGTTCCCCCAAACCTGGGATTTCATCTTGCACACCCTGGAATGGACAGCCTTCCGTCTAAAGTCACTTAAAAGTGAATAGCTATAAATCTATCACTTCACAAATCACAGTACTTAAAGAAAGCAAACACAATTAGTTTATATCCAACACTTGCAAAATTACCTGCAGAAGAATAGAAGTTCTCCATATGGAAGGGTTCGGGGCGCTGCTCAACAGTTAAGATGCTGAGCTGTTGAGTGGAAAATTGGCAGCCCAGGTTCAAGACCTGAGCACCATGCGACAGGGTGGGTGAGCTCCAGTCCTCCAGCTCCTCCCTGCCATGCGACAGGGTGAGCTGGAGTCCCCCAGCTCCTGCCAAACTAGCAGTTTGAAAGCAGGCAAACACAAATAGAGAAATACTTCCCCATCAGAAACTTCAGACAGCGCTGACTTAGTGGCCTTGAAACAGAGAGGAGCACCGCCACCATAATCAGCAACGACTAGTGGAATAAAAGCTGCAGGGTTTCCTTTACCTTTTTTTTTTTCAACCATATGGTATAATAAAACTTCCAAAACAAAACAAAAACCCAGCTTGTTTTAAAAATAAAAACAGCAGCAGAACTTGTGCAGTGGTAAATGTAAAACAGCGGTCTAATATAACAATGTGGGATTATGGAAAGAAACAACAATGCTTCTGTCTACAAACCAGTAATTTTTGTACAGGATTAGTAAACATTAGAAGCATCTTTATGTTACCGTCATTCAAAGTTCATGTTTTTCACTACCTTTAAGCTCTATGGTTAGCGTTCTGCAGTGGTTTCAGGAGACGGTTTGCCAAATGGAAAAACATTCGGAGGTTTGGAAAAATCTTGCACATAAATCACCAAAGGCATGAAAGCGTCTGAAGGATGGATGAAATGAAATGCCAAGAAAAAGAAGGAAACTTGCCAAAAGAGGAGGTGGCGGCCAGGAAGGAGAGCCGCAAAGGAGCCATGTCATGCTTTCTTTTAACAAATTCCTTATAAAATGGAGAGCCAGGATTCAGACCATCATGACATGCACTCACTAAAGAATCTTTCTTGGCTGATGGGAAGTATCCTCCAAATGATTAGACTTCGCTGCTCATATTTTTCATCCTTTCAGCTCAGAGATGATCATTGATTCTGCTCAAGGTCATTTGCTCATTAAAGATAAAGAAAACCCTTGCCTCTCCCCATGGCACTGCGTTGCTGTTTGTTAATGGTCTTGATTTATGATGCCATATGAAGGGTAGCAGGTAAGTTGGCAAAAGGGGGAAGGGGGAAGGAAAGAAGAAAGGAAAGGAAAGGAAAGGAAAGGAAGTTTATGATTTGAAAAGGCAGACTCCCAGCAGATATTTGATCTCTTCTTTGGCTTTCGCCTCCTCCTACAGGGCTGGTCCATCAACTCAGATTTCAGTCCTCAATCTGAGTCAACAATCTGTAATCTGGACACTGCCTCAGGATCCAGGCTCGGGTTTCAGTCAGAGGCAGGCAAGAGGGGGAGAGGGGGCTGGAAGGGGTGAGGATTGGAAAAAGGCAAGCTTTGTTTTCCATTGGTCATCCTCCATAAGTGAGGGTAGTCTTTCCCGTTCTTAACCAGAGAAGGGTTGAAGGAACTTCTACTGTTTTGAAGTTGCCCAACCGACACTTTGTTGAACAACATCACCAAGACATAGAAGCTTCAAAAATCAAGGGCAGAAGTTTGGAGGACAAGCTCAGATTTGGAGTTCTATTCATCTTTTTGATATTTGATCCCTTGGCATAAACTGCCCTCCGTGAAGTTGATATGCAGATATACAGTTTCTGGAAAGTTACACCAGGAAAGTGAAGCCTTAGCAGTGGCTTTGCATTTCACAAAGAGGCAGGATAAAGTGGGCTGCAGTTAGATTTAAAAGCTTTTTTAAAAAATGGTAAGGAAAGGAGAGAAAAAAGTGAATTAAATCTTTATGGGGAAAAAATATCCCTCTGCCCCAAACCATACTGAAAGGATTGATAGGGAGGAAAATATCTTGTTGCTTTCCTGGTTTTTAGAGTGGCTCAGTGTAATTATTTATATAATGTGTGGCTCTCTGTGTTTAAAAAACAGTAATAAAATAAGAGGGAAATGGTATTGTGTTCATTCCTTAATGTTATTTGCTACTTTACAATTAATTT
>JAEANM010025333.1:0-10963 GCA_017656035.1 Myanophis thanlyinensis | reverse complement strand
TCTATTCTATTCTATTCTATTCTATTCTATTCTATTCTATTCTATTCTATTCTATTCTATTCTATTCTATTTCTAATTTGCTGCTTCCATCACTTCTTTAGGTTCTTGCAAGTGGTTATGAGCTCCCTTCACTTGACTGCCATTCAAATTTCAGTCTCAAAGCTTATAATTTCCACCTGAGGCTGAAAATATCTCACTTGTTTGTTATAATTTCCACCTGAGGCTGAAAATATCTCACTTGTTTGTTCACCTCTGGCTAATGCAAAATAAATTAAACTCTACACTAAGAGTTTCAAATGCTCTATAGACCGTACATACGTATTCCTGTACTGCATTTATGTTAGGAAATTTCTTCTAGGTTGCTTCTCTCCTTGATTAGTTTCCATCCGTTGTTTCTCTCCCCACTGTTAATCCTCTGACCAAAGGGAAGGAAACAATCCAGCTCGAGCTGATACAAGTAATCTTCGACTATTGGGACCAACATTTCCATTGGTAAGCAAGGCAGTTGTTAAGCGAGTTGCACCCAATGTCATGACCTTTTTTGCAACAGTTGTTAAGCAAATCATTGCAGTTAAAGTGAATTAAGCAGTCACTAAGTGAATCTGGCTTCCCCATTGACTTTGTTTGTCAGAAGATCACAAAAGGTGATCACCTGACTTTAGGATACTGTAGCTGTCATAAATGTGCACCAGTTGCCAATCATCTGAATTTTGATGACACGATCATGGGGATGCTGCAAAGGTCCTAACTGGAAAACGTTTATAAGTCACTTTTTTCTGTGCTAATATAACTTTGGTCACTAAATGAACTGTTGTAAGTCAAGGACTTAAGTGTACATGATGGTTGCCAAGTGCCCAGATTTTGATCCCATGATCTTGGGAAGTCTATGATGGTTGCAAGTGTGAGGAACAGTCATAAATCATTTTCTAGGGCCATTGTAACTTTGAACGGTTGTAAACTGAGGATGCCTGCACTCGAGAGTTATTGTTCCTCTCCTTGCAAGTTGTAGGGAGAGTGGGAGTGACTGTTCAGTTGTAACCAACAAAAGAAATTTTAAAATATTTAATGAACTCCCACACACACCACACACCAAATCTTTTTATATAATTCTGCTTCATAAAATATGTTAGTATTCTACTGGTATTCAAGAGACAATAATACAGTTTTATCAAAGGTATTATATCTACCTGTCCAAAGATAATAATTACTTCCATGTCTCTCTTCCCATAATCTTTTTTTTAATGCATTTTATGTTTATTCCTTTGTAGCACAATACATTGGCTGACAGCTTGTATTGCATTGTTTTTTTTGTTCTCTAAACATGATCTCAGTACATAGCTAAATTATTCCCAATCTTTTCTGTGATATCATTTCCTGTACTTCAAGTTAACAATTTCTTGTGGTTGTTATAACAGTATCACAAAAGGTATACATGACAAGTCAATCCCATTGCTTTAAACAAGGTTTATTCTCTGCTAAGGTGGAATTTAAATTCCTGGATTTTTAAAAAGTTAATAAAATGGATAAGCAGCCTCCATGATGAATAAGCTGAAGAAGCCATGGTGATATATGTGAATTTGTTCCATGCCTACAGTATTTTTTTGTTGTTGTTGTTAATCATTACGCATTCAATTTAGTAAAAGAGAATCTTCTCTTTTAAATGAGAGAGAGAAGAATAGCAACAGTATTTGGACCTCTTCACTGCTTCACAGTGCTTTACAACTTTCTCTAAGCTGTTTACGGAGTCTGCATATTGCCCCCAATAATTTATAAGTCCTCATTTTATTGACCTCAGAAGGATGGAAGGCTGAGTCAACCTTCAGCTGGTGAAGATCGAACTCCTGGCAGTGGGCAGAGTTAGCCTGTAATTACAGCATTCTAATCACTGTGTCGCCAAGAATGTTGGTAAAAATTTCAGGGCTATTTTTGCTAAGTTTGTTTAAAAAGCCAGTCCAATATTGTTTCTGAATATTCCGATCTTTCAGGCAGATTGTCCTTGACATTTAGCAATCGTTTGAAGTTATGACAGTACTGAAAAAAGTGACATAGAACTGATCCTTCCACATACAAACATTCCCATCATGCTGAACATTCCCCAGCATTCACATGGATATGTAATCAAAAGTTGCAAATGACAATCTCAGGACTCCAAGAAGTTGCAACCATTATAAATGCATACCAATTGCCAAACACCCAAAATTCGATCACGTAACTGCAATGGTCATAAGCGGGGAAACTGATTGTAAGTCACTTGTTTCGGTGCCATTGTAACTTAAAATGGTCATTAAACAATTGAATGTACGTTGAGGGCCACCTGTAGTTTTGTAAAGGCATGGTCTGAATGTTGATTCCTGCACCCCAAATTTGGCCCAAACTACTTACTTACTTTCTTTTTCTCTCGTGTCTTTGTGTTTTTATAATTTTCAATAGTTCTTTTTTTTCCCTTTAGGCTGGGGCTTCTAAATTGGTGGTACAGAGTATCAACATTGAATGAGGAAACATGAGGAATAGGTGTTAATGATATGCAAGAACAGTAACTGCAAAGTAAGTGGCAAAATTTGCAGTGTTGGAACTTTTTGCTGCCACCTGTCATTGTTACTACAAAAAAAAAAAAATCTACTAAACATTGGAAATCATGTCTCTTTAATCCCCTTAAAGATCTACTGAAGCTCCGGTGATCAGCCTGCTTTTGATTTCACATTCCAGTATGTGTAAGCAGAGATGAGTTGATCCTCTGTTTTACCGGTATGATCGGTCACAGATAATGATGCGAGACCATGTTGTACACATAATCTTTGACTTATGACCACAATTGGGAGCAAATTTTTTGTTTCTAAGCAAACCTGTTGTTAAGTAAGTCAGGACTGATTTTACAATCATTTTTTTTGCTACCCTTGTTAAGCAAATCGTTGCAGTCCTTAAGTGAATCGTGCAGTCCTTAAGCAAATCTGGCTTTCCCACTGATTTTGCTTGTCAGAAGCTGGCTGGAAAGGTCACAAATGGTGATCACGTGATCCAGGGAGTCTGCAATTGTCATATACTACATGTTGGTTGTAGTTATGACAAGTATCGGAATTTTAATCACACAGCTATAGGGATATTGGGATGATTATAAGCACAAGGACAGATCATGCCACTTTTTTAAATGTTATTGTAACTTTGTCAAACTTGATTGTGGGCAGTATCAGGATTTTGTTTTCCCTTGGGGAGCCAGGGTGGGCGTGGCCTGGTAATCGTGGCCAACTGGGCAGGCAGGGGCAGCATGGGCCATGGCTGGGGCAGCACAGGCTGGTTCCTTGCCATCTCCAGGATGGCCCTGCGGGACAACTCTGGGTCTCTCATGGCCCAAATCTGGCCTGAAGACTGCATGTTTCACACGTTTGTGCTAGACAAATTGTAAGTCAAGGGCTACTTGTATCTTTCGAGAAAGAAAGTGCCAGTACCAATACTTAAAACGTTATGATCTTTGTGGCACTTTGAACATAACTTAATTTAATATTGCTATAAACTTTAGTGATCTGCATGAAGGTGTATAATATATATCTGAGTCTTGAAGATGCTATACGAGACACTGTTGTTTGTGTGATGAGAAGCTAATGTGATTCAGGAAAAGGTTCAACAGAATGTATAAACAGAATGTGAAAAAGATGGTAACAGGATTTTTAAGAAAGAGAGATTCATAATTTCCTCCTTTCCTGTTCCGTCTCTTATTATATTGTATCTGTGCTTGTCTAAACACAGACAGGTTTTCAAATTGTTGTACTTGCCCATTTCTCATGGGACGAACACTCATCTGGGCCTTCATACCTGATCATCCACCTTCCAACTCCTGTACTTAGTATACACTTATATACACCGCTTAGGTACTGGATCACCATGTGAACTGAAGAACAGCACTCTCAGGACATGAGAAATTAGTGACTGAGTTAATGTGGGGGTATAATGTCTGGGGCAGGATGAAGCGCATGGGCCTAAATCTTTACCTGTTCAAGAATGCTTCACATACGAGAAATGTTTGAGACCATCTAAACCAGGGGTCCCCAACCTTGGCAACTTTAAGACCTGTGGATTTCAACTTCCAAAATTTTGAGAGTTGAAATCCACAGGTCTCAAAGTTGCCAAGGTTGGAGACCCCTGATCTAAACCACATTCTAATGCATCATTATTTCTTTTATCCAGTTTGGAGGGTCTTCTTTGTTGTGAGGCCAGTTTGCTTATATGTAGGAGAGTGATTTCACATCAGTGATTGATCACATTAGCTGTGTGTAGTCATTTAAATGACATGGCCAACAGCTGGAAGCAACACCTACCTGATCCCAGTTGGTTTGACAAAAACATGGCAGGCTCAGAACTCATTAATTCTTGGCTAGGACATCACAAGGAAAACAATAGGACTGTAGACTAAGATTAAAATATTCTTTTAAAAAAATAAGAATTCCAGAAGAAGGCAGTCTTAAACCATGCTGTTGCTAATTTGGGTGGGACCCTACAGTCACTAGGAATCAAACTCAGCTAAAGTTTTCTTTAGCTTTATTTAAAAGGAAAAGCCAGAAAACCCATCAAACACAATTTAAAAAATAGTTCAGATTGTAATAAACCAGTTCATAATTACTCTTTTAGAAAATATAAAGAGCAAACAAACCATCTTGAAACCCATTTCAGCCTACACTAAAGGTTTGGCAAAATCAAAAGGAGAAGTAGTTTGCCTGCAGCTAAGGGAGAGAAAACAGTAAACCAGTTTTTTCCCAAAGGATAAGACACAACACTATTTTATTCACTAGTACAACAAGGACACTCCCCATGTGGCTCTAGAACGATAAATCCAAGGCTTCAATAAATGTACCCATCAAGTTCCTGCTTCCAGCCACAACAGAAGAGAATTGATGGTACCTTTAATAGTGTGGATGACCCTGATACGGTCAGATAGTATATAGGGAAATGTCTGCTCTCTCTAAACTGACACTGCAGGACAGGGAAAAATAGAATGACCTTGCAGCAAGAACTCACTGTCGGCTGCAGTAGGAGTGCTCTACAAGGGGTTGATCTGAGTTTACTCGGACTCTTTGCTAATTTAATTCTGGTCTGCCTGTTCCATTACTAAAAGTTTTTCCTGAACCTAAAAATCAGACAATGTGCTCCTCTCCCTAATAAAAGTGTCAATATTATGTGATGAGTCCTCCTTAATTGCCATTATTATTTGTAATGTAGCCCAGCAACATGTCCACATTGTATTACTTCTCCCAGCATTTGCTTTTTCATGCAGCAGTGAAGAGCAATTCAGATTCCTGATAATAGCAATAGTAGTAGCACTTAGACTTACTGGTATATACCACTTCAGAGTGTTTTACTTCTTTCTAAGCAGTTTACAGAGTCAGCATATGACCCCCAACAATCTGGGTCAATTTACCAATCTCGGAAGGATGGTGTTATTATTATTTATTATTTATTATTTATTAAATTTATATACCGCCCCCTCTCCTAGGGACTGGGGCGGTTCACAGCAGATAAAATACAGATATAAAATACAAAAATACACAAGAACAATTTAAAACCCAATATAAAATCATTAAATAAGGATGGTGTTAAGGATGGTCCTCCGTTTGGAGAATGAGTACACAGTGGAATGTTGTGAGAGTGGTGTGGTAAAATACACAAACCAATATACAGAAACACTGAGTAGGAAAATAGGTTTTTACTTTAATGGAAAGAGGTTTAGCAATGTCCATCAGTCAGTCCGAATTCATACACAGTCAAGTCAGTCAGTCTTCAAACAGTTCAGTTCAGGGATAATCCAATTCTCAAAGTCAAAGTCCATTACCAAAGATACAGTTTGATGCAAACAGTAGCAACTCACAGAATACACGCTGGTTGACACAAGGCTCTTCTTCAGTGACGAACACCCTGCATTCAGTAACCAACAATCCACATCCAGTAACCCATAATCGCAAGTGATTCTGGCTCCTTCTTATTGCTGCTTGAGTAATCAGTAGCCAATCACATTTTCCTTTAAAGCTATAGTAGTAACAAACCTTAAAGTAACAATCCTGGTTTATATATTGTCTACCCAACAATTGTTAGTTTTACATTCCTAATAGATGGAATGCCTGAGTCAACCTTGTGCCAGTCAGAATCAAACTGCTGGCAGTTGGCAGAATTAGCATGCAATGCTGCAGTCTAACTACTATGCCACCATTGCTCATAAAGCCTTTAAGAAGAAGAAGAAAGTTGTGTTTCTTGTTACTCTGTGGGGAAGAAGCTTAATTATGTGATTAATTTATACCATTGTTGAATGAAAGTCAACATCAATCAGAAACTCCAATATATAAGTAATCCTTGGTTAACAATGTTAATTGGGACCAGAATTTCTGACACTAAGCAATATGGTTGTAAAGAGTGACATCACATGACTGCATCACAGACATCGCCATCCTAGCAGTCATTACTGTCATTAAGCAACAATTGAGGGTCATTAAGTGAGGACCGCCTTCCAACTTTCTACTGTTTCCAACAAGCAAAGTCACTGGGGAAGCCAGCAGGAAGTGTCAAGTCCCAAGCGGCTTGCAAACAGGTGAGTAGGCTGATGCAGGACAGCAGAAGGTTCTGGTGCAGCATGGCATAAGCACAGCAAGGCTTGGGATGACTGCTCTGGGGTGGAGATGAGTGTAGGAGATCATCATTTGTGACATCCTGCCAGCTTTTCCGTTGACTGTGCTTATAAGATGCCAACAAAGAAAATCACAAATGGCAATCACATGTTCACAGAGATATTGCAATGGCTAGAACTTTGAGGACAGTTCACAACTATCATTCATTCAATGCTATCAAATTCAAATGATTGCTGAACAAGTGGCCATTAAGTGAGGACTACCTGTATCTCTCCTGTCCTTGAGGTTACATAGCAAAGGAGGAGTTTACTATAATCTTTTGTGCTTCCCAGATGCAGCTGATGGCTATGGGGAATGAAAAGGAAAAATGCAAAACTATTCCTGGTTGTTGGGGGGAAATTTTCAGGATATTTTTTTAATGTATCCAAACTTTTGGATGTATTGAAACCTTGTTTAATTTCTTTCAAAGTTAGCTTTTTTTCCTGAAACTTAACTTCAACCTTGGATGGGTCTATCTATTATTCATTTATTAACCTTGTCTCTTCCTTTCCTCTGAACATAAAACCCAGCTGTCTTTTCTTTGCCAATATATGCTGTAAATAAACTGTAAATATGCTTTCAAACATGTTTTGTTTCCTGAATCTTGGGAACCTTAATAAAAATTTACCAGCCTCATTTACGGTGAGTTAATTAAAGTTGAGCCACTTTGAATATTTTGAGATGTTTTCCCCCAGATCTCTTTCTACTTAGTTGTTGTTTGTAATATAAGCTGTAAACTGACTAGCTGCCTATCTTTTCTCTTCTTTTCCAAGCTTTCTTACCATGTTGAGAACTACAGGACCAGGAGAGAAACGTGTAGCACTCCATTTGATACTATTATCAATAAGCTCTTTCTAAATTAGCAAAAGACTCTTTGGATGTGTCTATCTAACCTATTGTGAGTCCATCTAATAGCAAAATAATCTAGCCGCTTGTTTTACCATTATCATAAGAAACATCCATTAAAACCACATTGCTTTGATTTACCGATCTAATAATTCTCTCAAACAAAGAGATATTAATTTGAGACAATTTGCAGCAATCTCAAATCAACTGGCTCTGGTTAATTGTAGCACTACCAAATGCTCATGCATTTGCTGGAGGACATTCGTCAGTTTTAAGATGACAATTGCATGAGTCCTCCTTCTTAACTTCTTAAGAAGTTTTGCCTTCTCTTTGCCAGTTCACCATCTTCTGCTCATAGTGCACATGTCTTTGGCTCTCCAGTTAACATAGCCAACAAAGCCATATTTTCCATCACTTGTGGTATCTCTTGCAAACTTAAATATATCCCAAACTTTAGTACACATTACCTTGTAATCTATGCTGATTATGTAACCTTGCTCCCATTTCCTGTCCATGTAATTTTTTTCTCTTTGGTTTTGATTCTCCCCTTGGTATCTCATCTTATGGGATTGTCCACCTTGCCTGGACATTTTCCCCTTCAGAATATCAAGCATTGGAACTAATCTATCTTATTTTGGAGTTCTTCTCCAATCCAATGCCTATTCCCCCCCCCCCCCCTGAACAAATAAAGATGCAGCTAGACAAAGAAATAATTACATTATTCCAAAAAGGTCTAATTTCAGCCTCAGTAATTTTTGACTCATAAAGTTGAGCATAAAATTAAAGAAATTGCCTATTCATTCAATTATGCTTTGCTTTGAGCATCTTTAATAGTAGAAATAATACTACTTTTATGTTGCTGCATCATTTGGGAAACCAATAATTTGGCAGACCATTTATTTTTCTCCTAAAGTACTTGCTTTATATAATTCAATGAATATTGCTCTAATGTAGCAGTCATAAAGGGGTTATATGACTTCAATATAGTATCTGTTGCCAATCTACTCAAACATTGCTTTAATTTATTGTGCAAATGTTCTTGTTTAGATATCTGATTCTTTTTACTGGAAGCACAAACAATAAATCATTCTCAAATATATGCTTCAACAATCTCAACAAGTATTAAGTTTGTGTATTGTTTATTTTAAAAAATCAATTTTGTTTCACAGTTTAGAAAATAATTATATATTTAAGTGCTATTTTGAAAACGTCGGATAAGGTTCTTTAAATTGATAGTGTTACTGTGGTATAACCATATTTTGCAACATGAGCTATACTACAGTTATCCTTATGATTAAGGGTTTAAATATTAAGCAATAATTAAGTTAAGAACAAATCTAGTGTGGAATTGAGAAAAAAACATTCCTGCTGTAAAGTCTTTAAAAGTCACAATGTATCCACCAATTAAAGTTTAATCCTATAAACCTGTATCAATTCCAAGTTCAAGAACTAATTTTAGATGAAACGGCTTTAATGGGGCAAATGATTTAAAATCTGGTTAAATTCTGGCCAATAATTATCAAAAGAAACTAAAAAAAAATACTCAGAACTATATAAACATTTCAATGGATCTTAGTAGGATCATAGTAATTAAGAAATGTAATACAGCTATTAAAACAATCATCAATATTTTTTTAAAAAGCCATGAACTTAAAAAAAAAATTCTGTAGTTCAAGAAAGAAGAAAAAGTTTTTCTTTTAAACAGGACAAAATTTTAAAGAACTAAAAAGAGAAACTTGAAAACCAGACATAAAACAAAAGACAAATATTTCTTTAAATAAGAAAATTAAAATAATAATAAACGTTTAAAAATACATACATAACTAAATCTAAAAAAGATTTTAGATTTCTGGAAGAAACATACTGAAAACACAATTCCATACCAAAATCTTTCCTTTTCCATTTTAGCATGTTGTTAGTCTCTCTACATTATATACTAAGTAAAGACTTGTGGAGTCTGGACATTTTAAATGCATGAATTATACCTTTGGTATTGCTACATATCACTGATTTTTAGGAAACAAAAGATTGGAACCTTATTTATATCAGTCTTCTGCTTCGTACCCAATGTTTGTTGTTTCTATACTATGCAAACATCTTCGTATCCCAAAGAAATTTGATTGGACAAGAAAAATACTAAAATGCTGTTAAGTAACTACTTGGGAACAGATGAGGTTCTGTGTAAATATTAGGTATAATTCACATTTAAGCCATTTAAAAAGTAAGAAATTTAAGACATCAAACATCTAGAAATGTAGCCTTTCTTCCCCTTTTCCTTCCCTTCTGGTATCCCATTAGAAATAAATATGTTTGGGAGACGTTGAGTTCCACCTTCATGGTCTTTGCTTGACCTTTGTAATTCTTTTACAAAATGGGGTGGATAGAGAGATGGTAACTGAATGTTAACATTATCAAAAAAAACCTAATAGCAATTTACTTGAATAAACTTTTCTAAATCAGCAGTCAGTATTTAGAAATGAAAGGAAAGAGTAATATAACAGCTTTCTGAAGGTGCTGGTTTTCAGCTCTCTGTACAATATAAAACATCTCTTCTTCCGAGCCATATGCTCAAAATTTTCATTTGTAATACTTTTTCCTCAAAAGAAATCAATTCCAAGACTTCTAAAGTAACTAGTAATTTTGTGCAGGCAGAACTTCTAAACCCTGTCCCTTTACTTATTACTACAGTAGAACCCTGTCTATTGATCTCAGATTGCTGTGGTGGTGCTATCTTGAGTCACTAATTCTGCACCCGCTAAGCATCTACTAACCAAATAAATAACCAAGAGGAAGGAGCTGAGCTTTGCATTAAAGAATTTGAAAATCAGTAAAGAGTAAGAGACAGAATTAAATGATCCAAGTTGTTTTATGTATAATCTCCTACCTTGGACAGCTCCCTGAGCAATCCTTTCCCTCCCTCTCTAAAACACAAAACTATGATTTTAATCAATGATATTTCTGACGTCATTAATTGAAAAGGATTAGGTGAGCACCATCAGGGGCTCAGATGTTGTGGGAGGTGAGAGGTTGATGTTATGTGATATTTTTCCTTTCTTTTTCCAACTGAGTCCCCTGGTTTCTCCTTACTATTTCAATTAACGAGTTGTTTTGAAAGCCTTGTCTTTCATCAATTGGCAAGGAACATGGAGGACAATGGAATGGAGCCAAGGCAGAACAGGACATGAGCTCCTGAGACAAAAAGATCTGGTGGGGAAAAGACAAAGGAGATACAGACAACAGAGAGAGGGTTGCTGATACTAAACAGCATGGGATGCAGGATGGGGGAAAGAAGTAGAGAAGGAAGAATAAAAGAGACAGAGAAAGTGAATGAACAGAGAGAAATTCAGTTAATCATTGAAACAAAGTGGATTGAAAGTTAAAAGAGCAGGCAGGGGTAGGTCCAGGCCTTTGCAGATGATTTGGTTTTTTTCCTGGAAGAACCTAAGGAAACAGGTAAAATTTTGATGGTAGAA
>JAEANM010025332.1:0-10963 GCA_017656035.1 Myanophis thanlyinensis | reverse complement strand
CACAAAACTAGATTTTGTTACAAGAGTTTTACAATATGAATGAAAAACTATACAAAACTACACAAGTTTTAGGGGCAGGGCTGGGGCCAGCCAGCAATTTAACAAAGGGTTCTACATAGATGTCCTGAACCCCCTGAATCCCACTACTGCTTGTGCCTGTCTCCAAATATGGCTGTGATCTATCATTGAGCCTAAAGATACACTAAAAATTAGAATATTTTACAGGAAACAGACTTTTAACATTGTTCCACCATAGTTGTGCACTAAGAGATTTCTCACATCTCGTATATCTTTGCACATTATTTCCCACCGCCTTTGTTTTCCTTTCCTGTTTCTTACTTCTGTAATGTTCTAGCACTCTGATTTCTGAAAGCAAGCTTCCTGTTATCAAGTTCATGCTCAGATGCCCTGTTCTGATCATTCATTCATTCATTCATTCATTCAGTCATTCATTAATTCATTCAATCAATCAATCAATCAATCAAATGTATATAGCCACCGATCTCAGAAAAAGTGATTTTGGTAGCATACAACAATCTAATAAAAAAGTAGAAATATACAGAAGTCATTATCCAAAACCATTATATAATAATGGTTTAAAAGCATTTAAAACTATAAAAACTGAACTAAGACAGAGGTTCCTAGTTCTCTTAGTTCTCAGAGCCTCCCAGCTGTAATGAAAGTGAATAATGTCATTTTGAACTCATTTTTAGTATTATCTCTGCTCATACGTGCATGAAATAAGACAATTCAAGAGATTGAAGGCGAAGGTCGAGGTAATGGTTAAAGGTAGCTGTTTTCAGGTTGCCATAGAGAACTCCTTGGAAAGCTTGCCATTTCACCATCTCAGCAGTCTGAGAGGAATTGTGTAGGTTGCCCTGCAGGGAGTGTCCAGAAAGATGATTCTTAAATCAAAGAGGGCAGCAGGCGTTTGGCATTTTTCTTTGCGTTCGCCTTTTCCTTAGGATTTGATGCAATTTTATTCCAGTTGAGGTAGGTTCTGGGAGAGGAAAGAGCAACTGAAATGGATGCCAAGCAAATGTTGCTGCTTTAATGATTGCATTTGAGTTTGTAATTATGGCACCTTTGCCAGGAAATAGGTATCCTACTTGGAAATTCAGCCAAATAAAACCCAGGAAAAGAAATTTTCTTTTCCTTTCAGGAAGAGGATTAGGGAAAATAATTTCAAACTAGTCAATCCACTCTTGCTAATCATCATTTATAGGGGTGTAAAGGGAAGGGATATTTCTTGATGCAAGCTGTTTTTGTTCATACTGTAAAACATTGCCCGTGGTATTCTCCAAATGTATTTATTTATTTATTGAATTTCTTCACCAGCCAATAGCCAAAGCTCTCTGGGCACTTCAGAAATTAATGGTGGAGACCATAAAATATACAGATATAATAAAACTTAATGTAAAACATTAAACAAATAAAGCAGTATCAGAATGAATCCAAAATAAACAGCTAGGGGAGGCTAATAGGAATGGAAGAATCTAAGTGATGCTAATAACTTTTAAAGCGAAATATTAAAAGGCTAAGCAGCCTGGGAGAATAAAAATGTTTCCACTTGACCCACTGTAGACCACAGTGTAAGCATCATCTGAACTTTACCTTCATCCAGATTTAAATCATTTGGCAGGGGTACTTGGAAAGAAATCTCAGAAAATGACCTTAGAGTCTATGTTGCTCTATAAAGGAGTGATACTCTTCCAGGGACCTGAAGTTGTTTAGAATTTAACAGTTAGCACTTTTGAAAAGGCCTATTGGGACTCATGGATAAGCATTAGAAAAAAAAGTCATGGAAGCTTGTTTTTATATATGTAAACAACAGTGAGACTATTATGGTATATGTTCAAATATAGTATATCAACCTACAATGGAGAAATGGTTGGTAAATCAAATTCAAATTCAAATTTTATTGATCACATGCACAGTCATACATGGCTTATGCAACCATTCACAACCACAGGTAAGTTAAGGCAGAATGGGAGGGTAGGGTAGGAATTAGGTTAGGAATAAGTTGGAGATAGTTGGGAAGGTGGGTACATCGTGTATATATAGAAACAAACGTGGTTCCTGTTATAATTCTTAGTGTTCTTGTGATGTCTGATTTAGTGTCCGTATTGCCTGTGGAAAGAAGCTTTTCCTCATTCTTTCTGTTTGCCTTCAGGGAGCGAAAGCATTTTCCTGACCGCATCATGGTAAACAATCTATTGTTGGGGTGACTGGGGTCTTTTATTATCTTCTTAGCGTTAGTCTGGCAACGATGATGATGGAACTTGCAGAGATAGCTAAACTAATTTCATTAGTTCACTGGAAACCCTTTATGGACTTTTTGTACTAAATAGAAAAAATGCTTTTATGATTGCTGGTTTTAATGAATAGGAAAAAAGTTGACAAGAAAAAGAGTAATTATGGTGTAAGAAATAATTTTGTAATTGTACTTATACCAGTATTTGCTGCAAAGGATTTTGAGCATGTCTCTCTCTTTTTCTCCTATCTCTGTTTTTTGTATTTTTAAAAAATAAAAAAAAATGAACCAGAAAGGAAGGATACATCCAAACTGCAAGTCGTCTTATCAAGACTTTCTGTGTTACTGACATTGTGTCTCGCTGCTCCAAAGAAAAAAATTAGGATACACACGATATACTGCCACCTCATAAAGCAGGGTTTCCCAAACCGTGAGGTATAACTTCCTGGGAAATGTGCAGACAAGAGTTCAGGGGAGGTGTGAAGAACCTTTGGATTATATTGTTACAATTACCTTTCCTAAAGTTTTGTTTTCATTGTTGATTTGTGTTCATTTCTGTGTATGGATTTTTAGAGGGAGGGGAGGAGATTACACTCAAGGCAAAAGGTTAGGAACTTCTGTCATAAAGGATGGTCTTCTGGACAAGTAAAATTGTGCAATGCAGATCTTAAGTTTCATATTCTTTACCATTTATTTCAATTCTTGCATGCTTTCCTGGTCATGTGGGTGCCTGATTTGAAGTGGCTCAAAGCTTATTGTGGGATACATAATTAAATGTCATTTGCAATTCTCCTCTGATAATCATGATGCATAAATATGCATTAAACAAAATGACCGTTCTGATGCGAGATAATCATTGTGTGTTTAAATTGATAATTTTTGCAATGAGATATATCAGTTTGGAAATCCAAACCTGTGTTGAGTTGAGAGGTGGATAATTGTCAAGCCCTTATTTTGTTTCTACTTAGCTTTATTTTAGAATCTGTCCATGTAAGCAATCAACTTTTAAATCTATAGCCCACTACAGAATTTTTTTAAAAAACTGATTGCAACTTATTTATGAACAAATTTACAACATCCCTTTCAGACACTTAAGATAAAATTCCAAAAGGAAAGGTTTAGCCACAGCTTTACTAATTTTTATCTTCTCTAGGTGAATCCTGCTGTTACCAGGCCTTTTCCTTAATATATAAAGTCATGATTATTGATTATTGATCCATCATAAATATGGCAAAATGTCTAACCACTAGTGCTCCTACCTTATCCATTTTTGGCAAGCTCCAAACACATCATAGAATGCTTGAGGGATTCTAATATCTTTTCACTGTTAGACATATACAACTCTTCTGGTATAAATTTTATTTCTATGCCTTTTTGTTTATATCACTGTTTTTTTTCACTGCCTTTTACTTTAATAACTTTAATAAACTAGACCTTGGCACTTGACCGGATTCCTAATTATAACTTCAAAATCATTTATAATTATTAATTATGTTTTTACTGTAGTCTGAACCACTTGGATTATGTTGCAGGTGGAGAAATGGAAGATAGGCTTGTCACTTACCTGTGGGAATTAGAAACCTACTTGGTTGTTCTCTGCTCCTGAATAAACACTATGGGACTAGAGGATGTGAGAGGTGTATGCAGCTGTTAGGAATTGCTCTGTTTATAATCTTCAGCCATGTATCTCTACATACTTGAAATTCAAGGCTATTATTTTATGCAACTAATTATGAAATTATCATAGTCCTCAACATCTTGTGCTATAATGAATTAGCTGGTCTTTAAGGGTACTCAGAGACTGTTTTGAGTGCAACAGATTGAACACAACAGCAACTAGCTTCTGGCACTAAATTCTGCTGCATGGATTAAAGCATAAGATGACTTTAATATCCATTGGATTCAAGTGGTAATTTCTCCTATATATCTGACTCAAGAAGCATGTGGATGTACCATATGCCTCTTAGAGTTTATAGCAGTTTTGTTTACAAATATGCTTTGGAAGGTTTCTTTGGGGTTTTTTTCTTTGTTTACATAGATTTACTCAGACATTCTGGAGAACTGTTCCCACAATAATCATGTGAGATCTTTGGGAGGTGTGGTAACAGTTCCAAAAGAAAAAGGGTTGGCATTCCAGAAAAAGCAGAAAAAGCAGTATCTTAGATGCAAGCATTTTCCAAAAGGTGAATATGGTCTGAAAATAAAATAATGTACTCTGGAGTGCAAATTTAGGTGGGTGGCTAATTGCAAATCTACATCAGGCTGTGAAACATCTCAGGTTATCCCTAAAGTGAATAGACCATAAGACATCTTTATGGACAGAGCATGGCTTTTATGTGTGAAAACGCTTCTAACTTAGATAGCATCCTTCTAATTCTGTGGAATGCCCTTATAAGTAGACTCAAAGTCAGCCCTGATGGAGATTAAATGAAGTTATTGTCTTTTTATTTGGTTGCTTGGGTGATGGGATTATTTCATATAGAGAGGAGACAGAGAGGTATATAGATAGGAATAAATGATTGGAGGGAGCAACGACTGAAGGTCAGTGAAAAAAGTCTTACGGGAAGAAAAATATTTCCCCATCACTCTTCCCCCATTGCACTACGCAGTCTGCACTGCCTGCCTGTCCACTTTCTTTACTAAGACACATTTCTTTCTCTAAAGGGAGTTAATGTGACATTCCGTTTACTTCTTTCAAGGATCTAAGGGCAAGCACTGAGTGCTGCTAAAGGCTGTTGTTATAACTTTACACCTGAGTGAGTCTGAGACCTAAGACTTCACTGGAGTATCATTTGTGAAAAGACAAAGGAGTGAAACACATGCTGAATGGCAATGGCTACCCCATGGAGGATTCAGATGCCACAGTGGAAATTTCTACAACAGGAAGAGATAGAGCAAGAAAGGAGAGTCAGTGAAGGAGTGGGGAGAAAAAAAAAAGAGAATGGAAAAGGAAATAAAGACAAGAACTGGAACTCAAAGAATCCCCAGAGGACATGAGGCTGTTCTGTAGAACAGCTTTTCTTAGGCTGCTGACCTCCAGATATATAATAGCAATAGCACTTAGACTTATATACCACTTCACAGTGCTTTACAGCCTTTTCTAAGCAATTTACAGAGTCAGCCTATTGCCCCCAACAATCCGGGTCCCCATTTTACCCATCTCGGAAGGATGGAAGGCTGAATTAGCCTTGAGTCTGGTGAGATTCGAACCGCCGAATTGCAGCTAGCCAGCAGTCAGCAGAAGTAGCCTGCAGTACTGCATCCTAAGCACTCATCCTAACCACTGTGCCACCACAGCTCTTACGGATGGAAGGCACCTGGTAGGGGAAGACTACCATTTAGATGGTCTTCATAAATATATTGTACTAAAGAGATCTGAGGCTAAGTAATGTTGACTTTCACATTCCGGCTTTTTAAAATATATATGTAAAAATTTGGTCCTTTGAGGAAACTCCCTGGCCATTATTTCTTCCTCTGATCTTAAGTGAGATTTGTGACAACAGCTTTTAAAAGCAAAGCCAGAGTTGACAATGCAAATATGTGGATTCCTCCGAAGAGCAGGTGTGAAATTAACTTTTCCATTGAGGTATCATTCTATTTCTGGTGATTAAAGATTTGTTACAGCTCTGAGGGAAGGGATTCGGTACACCGTTCAGAATGGAGTCAGTTTAATTTATTTAACTAACATTGTTGTTCTTGTGTCAAAAATGTAAGCCTTGCTGAATTCTTTACTACCATCATGCCTCCTTGGCATTCCATAGTCTTCATTGTATTGGAGGTTGTGGAGAGAGAGAGAGGGAGATGGAATAATATCTCGCAACATCAATTGTGAATTAAGTCAGTATAGCTATGGTGGTGCAGTGATTAGTATTGCAGGCTAATTCTGCTGACCGCGTGGGGTTCGATCCTCATTGCTCAAGGTTGACTCATCCTGTCATCCTTCCAAGGTCAGTAAAATGAGGATCCAGATTGTTGGGGACAATATGTTGACTCTGTAAACTGCTTAGAGAGGACTGTAAAACGTATATGGAGCTGTATATAAATCGAAGTGCTATTGTCATTGCTATTGTTCCCTCATGAGTCAGAATAAACTAGTTTCCAGGCAATGCTACAGGGTTTCTATTTACCGCTCTTGTAGGATGTGCACATAGCACATGAAATGAAATGGAAGGGTCCTTGGAGATTCTAAGGGTCAGCATGGCTGCAATTTTGGGATCTTCAGTACTTTGGCCATCAAGGCAACTTATTTGTGTCATTTCTTTTGGTGCATTTTCCTAGAACTAGCTCAGCCTCTGGGAAGAAATAGCTTTCTCACACCATTATTAAAGCTTAGCGAGACCATGTTTTTCACTTGACTGTCATATTCTCCAAACTACACTGGGGCTCAACTTTTGAGAAGGGATATTTAATACACAGATCTATTTATAACTTTGTATGCCCTAGTCTTCCAACAGATCTTCCAACAGATCACTTCTGAAAGCCTGCATAATGTCTCTTCCTAAGGTGTGTACTGTACATCAATAGCAATGTGTAGGAACAATGATGGCATTGAGCTTCTCTTGCCTGTGGTGAAAGAGCAGAGGACAATCCCTTCCACTTAGGTTTGATTTTCATATGTTTAGCTTTCATTTCCATAATCCAAAGCCAGAATCAAGTAGAGTTTTGTTATCTCAATATTATATAATAAATGCCTGGAAACAACTGTTTTCTCCTTGAAGATGAGTGACATCTCCAAAGCTGCCTTGCTGACAACTCCAGATTTCTAGTTCAGAGCCCTGATTCCCACAGGAGCAGCTCCACTCCCATCCAGATATTAATAACATAGTGAATGCATAAATGCAGGAGGCAGAGGGCAACCACTATATTTTTCTGCCTATCCACTCACATAAGCAGACATGAAATGAGCAGCAAATATTGTTGCTCCATAAACTCCACAGCACAGGGTTTTCTCTATTCCATCTTGACCTGTCCCTTGATGTGACTGCTTCTGTGGTTACACAGCTGTATAGCATCAGTACATCTGACGACTCTGGTTTTTCAAGCGGGGCACTAGGCCAGGGGTGGGCAATTATGGCTCCTTCATGGCTCGTGGACTTCAACTCCCAGAATTCCTGAGCCAGCTATGGTCATGAAGGAGCCATAATTGCCCACCCCTGCACTAGGCAATTCAGATGAAAATATTTGAACCTGAGTAACAACATAGAGGAAGAATTAAGTTTTATATTCCATCTATTTTTACTCTTGGTGCTGTCTATTGGCTTATACCTATCTGATAATTTGTAGGAATAGTAATCCAAAGAATATTCTTTCTTTCTTTCCCTCTTTCTTGTCTTTCTTTTTCTTTCTTTCTCATTTCTCCCCTTTATTGTTTTTGTAAATAATTCAAGGCAACAAGCACATCTAATGTATCTTCTTCCTCCTATGTTCCCCACAACAACAACCCGGTGGGGTGCGGTGGGGTGGGATGGGCTGTACAGATTTGGGTTCTCAGAACCAATAGACTCTAAGTCAGTAAATGAAAGATGGCATTGATCCAGATGGAGGAACTGGCCAGTTAGAATCAGAATCAGAATATGATAAGCAGAGGATCTTCAGATCTTTTATATAGATTTATATAGAATAATGAAAACCTCTTTCAAACAGGTTTAAATTGTGGCTTCTAGGATTTCTAGGCAGCCTACTGATTGATTATGGGAGTTGCAGTCCCAAGTTTTTTCAAGTGTGCCTTGTTGGGAAAATTTGGTATAGAACATACAGATTTGTACAGCAGACTTCTAGCTTCTGGCCATTTTAATCATTTAATCAAGTTTCATAGTAGGCTGGCATACTCCCATGAAGTAAAAGGCAGAAGAGGCTGCCATGCAGCTCAAAAGTGAGAAACGTATTGGGCATCAGTTGGCAGAAATAAGGGATCATCTTATGAAGTAATGTTGTGCTTTCAAAAGAAGGACAGACAAACAGTATGGAGTATAGGACAATCTTTTGCTAAGACCTTTACAATGTCATTGGTATAATTATACTGGAAAGTAAGCTAATCTGAAACAAACTTAATATATCTTGCAGCAGAATTATCACACAACTGTTTACTGCTCAATTTTGACTTTATAACATAATATATGCACTTAATAAGTGTATAGAATTATGGTCAATTATGGATTTAAAATCACCTTTCTCAAGTCACTTAGTGGGCAACGTTTACTTGCATTGTTTCATCCAAAGCTACACAGAGGCAGTCAAAAATGGCACAAGATTTTTTAAGATATTTTTAGAAAAACAGCTCCTTCAAAAATGGCATATTGTCATCCTGGTTCTACTTGAGTTGTACATATATTTAGCAGATTTAACCCACCATTTCCCAAAGAAGCAATTAAGAGCTTAACCTGGCTGTTTAAACAAGGAAAGCTCGATTTAAAGTATGGAATTTGACTCTTAACAGATTTGTGATAGAAATATGATTTAGAATTGTAAACAGTGACAGTGATTAAGAGTTTCAGCAGCCTGCCCAGAAAAGCAGATCAATAAATGATTCAGGATTTAATATTTCTATTAAAATGTATGACTTACCAAGAGACACTTCATGAATTTCTTGGCATTAAACAAGTTAGGCTAGATGATTCTAGGTTTTCTTCACAAATCTTTAAATCTCCAACCCATAATAACATGGGCTTTGATGGCTTGGAAGCTAGTTTATGCACCTGGCAGATTAATGTTTCTAGGTCTCACTCTATTTCCTCTCTTTGCTGGTACCCAACAGAGTCTAATAAAAAAAGGCTTGGGCTGCAAAGAAGGGAAGAGTTAAGGATTTTTAAACAGTACCCCACAGAGTGGTGCTGTATGTTGTATGTTGTTATCTGCCACTGGCAGGTCTGTAACCCTTCTCCTAGGATGGTGGCAGTGACCTCCACCAATAGTGCAAAGGGTCCTTTCTGTGACTTCCTTTTCCACTCCAGCCAGAAATGTGTCTTTGTCTATTATTTGTGACCTACGGGCCACTGTGCCATCATGTAAATATAAGCAAATCATTTTTCATCTTTGTTATCTCAGACATTCAGCAACCCCAGAATAAAGAAGAGCTTAATGATTCTTTTCCTGGTCCCCTTCATCTCTGATATGCACAATTAGCTCATTCTTCTTGTGTTTTTGTTTCTCTTCTGAAAACATTTTCAACTTTTCCTTTCCTATTCTTCCTCCAAATTATTTGGAGTTTAGATTACTATGGGTGCCAGGAAGATAACTTTGATCTTTATGAGGCAAAGCAAAAGGAATGAAAAGAGTCCATTTTCCTTTGTAGACTGGAATCAAGGGTGAAAACATTTTTTTTTCAATCCTTTCCTTCCCACCCTACTGATTACCAAAAACTTTGGTTTAATTCCTGACTCGCCATGTTGAAGATCTAAACAGAGGCAGGGAAGGGGGAGTCCCCCTATTTCTGTCATATTGTCTTTTCCCTTTCTCAGCCTAAAGATGCTTTGGGTCCCTTTCCTCCTTTTAATGCAGTAGCCCAGTTGAGTGTCTGTACTGAGCCTTTTTATGCATCTGTATGGTAATTGTATAGTAATTGTAGGGGACACGATAGCTCAGCAGCTAAGACGCAGAGTTTGTCGATCAGAAAGGTCGGCAGTTCGGCAGTTTGAATCCCTAGCACTGCATAATGGAGTGAGCTCACGTTACTTGCCCCAACTTCTGCCAACCTAGCAGTTTGTAAAAAATGCAAGAAGAAAATTAGAACCACATTGGTAGGAAGGTACAGCACTCCGTGCGCCTTTGGCATTTAGTCATGCCAGCCACATAACCACCGAATCGTCATCAGATAGTGTTGGCTGTTTGGCTTAGAAACGGAGGTGAGCACTGCCCCCTAAAGTCAGGAATGACTAGCACATATGTGTGAGGGGAACCTCTATGTTTACCTCATAGTAATTGTGCCCAAATCTATCAACAGCAAAATAATCACAGGACAAACTGAAATGCGTGCTAGTTATTCCAAGCCTCCAACAAATGAAAGTAGAAGGAAAATGGGACAGAAAAGAAAGGAGGCCCTGAGATTTTCTAGTCTCTGTTTATCTTCCCCAAGTCCAGTCATTTTAATTTTCAGTCTCCTTTCTCCTTGAACACATTCCACACACCTCCAAGAAAAGGCCTCAGTGATTTTAAAATCCTCTTACTGCAGTTGTTGCTGCTCCTACTTTGCTCTCTATTAACATATCCTGTAGTTTACTTGCTAAGTGTTAGTATGTCGAAGCAGCTGTCTGTCCTGATTAGCAGGAGACAGCACTGAGTCGGTGAAGAGCAGCAAAAGAACATTTCCTCTAGCCCAGGGATCAGATTTCTGTCGGTGTAGGGCAGATTCCTATCATACCTGCCTATGGCAAAGAGTTCCTGGTATTTTAAACCATGTAGATCAATAAGCAGGTAATTCATTGAAATTATCAGCAAGTATCAGTTGCGACCCTTTCTGGATCGGGGCGCTCTTCGCACAGTCACTTTTGCCCTTGTTACTTCCCGTCTGGATTACGCCAATGCTCTCTACATGGGGCTCCCCTTGAAGAGCATCCGGAGGCTGCAGCTGGTCCAGAATGTGGCCGCATGGGTAATTATGGGAGCCTCTAGGAGCTCCCATGTTACACCCTTCCTACGCGAGCTGCACTGGCTTCCTGTGGCCTTCCGGGTGTGGTTCAAGGTGTTGGTGCTTACCTTTAAAGCGCTCCATGG
>JAEANM010025331.1:0-10964 GCA_017656035.1 Myanophis thanlyinensis | reverse complement strand
ACTGATCCTGCAAATAAAAAGAGCTGATTTCACTAGAGCAACCTTGCGTTTGCCGTTATTTCTCGAAATAAAACACTTATATTAGGTAGACTAAGCTATTTAGCTGATGCAGCAGGTAAAATTATTTTTTATGAAGATAAGTTGTTTTAAGGGGATAGAGGTTCTTTGGTCAGTAAGTACTCAATAAAATACCCTCATGCTAGTAATATAGATTTGATAAGAGATGCATTAAATCCACCCTGAATATGAAGCAAAAATGGCTGGAAATGTCAAAGGATGTAGCAATTATTTATGTCTTTACTAGATTAGTTTCAGAATTTGAAGAAAACTCAAGAAAACTCTCTTCTCTGCTATTTGACTTAAACTGGAAGAGAAGGAACATTAGCCCTCCAATTCAATAATGGTTAGATAGTGGCCCCTTTGTTGGTATAATCTTAACTACTATGCTTTTATCATGGCATAGTACAGTATGTGCTCAATCATTGGAACTTATAAACCATATAGTGACTGAGTTAAGTTTGACATTTTGACTTCTAATCTCTTAACATTACCTGTCAAAGTCAAAGATAATATACAGTTATTCCATCTTTAACTCTTCAATATTTTTATGGTGAAATAACCCAGTGAATGGTGGGGAAAAAACGTACAAGCTATTATAAATAGAAAGTCCCACCCTTTCACATTCCTGCTCCAAATATAATGACTGAGACAGAGGGGACTGCACAATAAAAGACTTTTCTGGAAGAGTCTCTACACTAATTTTGTTTATCATGTTTAAACATAGACAGTATTCTTATAGTTTATAAATATATTAAATATTTAGATATGAAAATCTTTCGTCAGTAAAGTGATTTGGAGTAGGCATCCATTCTAGTCTTATGACTCTGACTAATAGTGGATATCTAATAGTACATATCAAAATATAGTAATCTGAATATTCATTTCTTGTGCACCTTCCTCTGGAAAATACAACAAAAGTATGGCTTTAACAGTACAATTTCCACATACTGTATTTGTTCTGTGTGAGGCCATATATACTGTAGATTGTCTTATCAGTGGGAAATTTAAAGTCATAATGTTAATAGAAAATAATTAGAAATAAAATTGCATTTGTTAAATTAGTGTAATGGGAGCAGAGGGCCCATACAATCATAACCAACCATGTGCCTAGAAGGAGTCACCTGACCTCTGAGGGCCAATAAAGGAAAAAAAACTTCTGTCAGGCTTGTTGTTTGGCTGCAGTTAGCATTGCATTAGGAATTTTTTTGTGTTTTATCTCTTTTTAACTGGGGGTTGTGTTACGTGGAACCTTTTGGCAACAGTTCAGTTTTGTTTCAATCCTGGAATTGACTGATGGCTTTCTAGCATCCATTTCCGCTTGGCTGAGCTATAGACTCCCAAAGGTTTGTTTGTTTACCCCCTTTTTAGTTAGCCAGACCTAGGGTGAGGTAAGGATTATCTCCTTCAATCCTTTCCTGGTTCCCCAGAGGGACGAGGTGGAAGGAAGAAACTGGTTTATAATGGGGGAAGGGAGAAGCAAACAAGGGAAGTATTCTAATTTTCTAGTCCCTGTTAATCCCTAGACAGAATTTTATCTTTAGAGGAAGGCTTAGTTTGACCTGGAGGCTACTTTTCCTTTTGACAAGTGGCATGCAAACATAACTTTCAAACTAGAAAATGAAGTAAGGTGTCTTTTAAGACCTTACATAACTATACCTTTATTGCCTGACCGTATGTAAGATTTGTTGCAAGTTTTACAGGCCACCCCATTGCCATAACATAATCAAAACAACCGAAAGGACATTTAAATCAAAAGGAAATGGCCTACCATAACGGATGTAGAATATATATTTGTTTTTCTAATACTGATTGGGCAGGTTTACATTCTGCTATTTAAGAAATTGTCTTAATACTTACCACTATTATGAGAAAATAAAATAACTTCCTCAACTTGAGCATCGCTAAATGTGCTTTCCTGAATTTTTATGGCATTCTCCATCTTGAGGCTGTAGAGGTTGGGGAAGTTGGGAAGAGAAGTCTCAGCATTTCTGAACACCAGGATTCGAGAAGGCCTTTTGATAAATTAAAGCTAATAAGAACACATTAGAATCAGGAGGTTATACAGCTTGATTGATTCTCTCCTTGTTTGCAACTGGAATTGGCCACTCAGGTTGGAACGGGACTATTGCAGAACAGTGTGTACATCCCAATTAGATGGGCCACAATAATAATAATTTACGACAATAGTTTTGAATGTTGTTGAGAAATCTGAAAGACCAGGAGAATGTACTCTTCCTTCCAGGTCCTAACAAAATTCTAGCATAATCAGTACTATTCCCATCTCTTGCTTGATATAATGAAAAGATCTATGACAGGTAATCTACTTTTAGAATTGTTCATCAACTTCTCAACAGGTTTCCCTGCGAAGGATAGATTGGAGACTGGGTGGAGTTTGTTTTAATACACCTCAATACAAATAGAAGAATTTCAGTTAACATTTCAAGATGCCACCCACTCCCTTCACATAACTGCCCAATTGGCATTTTAGCCTAAGCAAATACAAGACATTTTAACGTGATACAACTATAAGTAAATGTATTAAGTAAGTAGATACAAATATAATACATACAAAGAACCCTGTAAGATCCTAACCACTGACAGGTGCCTTGATCCTCCTGTCCCAAAATTAATGAGAAGTTATGTTTGCAAACCCTGCCAATATTATTACTTCCTGTTGATCACTGTCTGGAAATATAATAAACTGTACTTTATTTGCTCCATAATCATTCTCTTTATATTCTTTTTTAATTTCTATTCTGTAAGAGAGAGAGAGGATTTAAAACTTATTTTAAAAGTCTAAATAATGAAAAGAAACCCACAAATGCTCCCTCCCCCAGAAAGCAGAAAATCTAATACTGGTAGTCCTTGTCTTACAACTATAATGGAACCTAAAATTTCTGGTGTTAAGTGAAACATTTTAAAGTGAGTTTTGCTCCATTTTACAACCATTCTTGTCACACTTGTTAAGTGAATCACTGCAACTGATAAGTTAGTAACCTAGTTGTTAAGTGAATCTGGTTTCCCTATTGACTTTGCTTGTTAGAAGGTCGCAAAAGATAATTACATGACTTTGGGACACAGCAAAAGTCATACAAGTATGAACCAGTTGCTAAGCATTTTGATCACATGATTATGAGCAGGCTTGTCAAACATGCGGCCCATTGCAAGTGCACCTGCGGCCTGCACAGGCAATGTTTTAAACGCCACCTTGGATCTTTCTTGAGCAAAAAGGCAGGATAAAATATTTTAAATCAATAAATAAAATTAAGTAAGTGAGTAAACAGGAAGGAGCTGTACACGCTGTCCTGAGTTCACTGTTGAAAAGGCAGTCTAGACATGTAAAAAAAAAGCAAAAAGGCTTCCGAGGCTCCCCAGGCAAGTTGCAAGAGAAACGCCTCTCCTCTGGAACGACAGCAACTCTTCCTTAGTCTAGACTCTAGTCAGAGGAACCGGTTGGGCGAGGCCGGCGCTTGTAACCTGACCCGCACTGCCACCACTGGCATATGTTTTCTGCTTGTCCTGCCATCCCAAGAACTGCCAAGGGCGAGCCCAGCCACTGCAGCCCAATGGAAGCGAGTGCGGCCCTCATCATAACTCAAATGTGACAATATGGCCTTCAGGGGACTCTGAATTTGACATGCCTGATTATGAGGATGCTGAAAAGTTCATAACTGAAAAACGGTCATGTCATGTTTTTCAGTGCTGTTTGAATGGTCACTAAATGAATTGTTGTAAATTGAGGACTATCTATTAGGTATTTAAATCTGTATTTAAATCTTCAATTGTTAATTGATAAAAATAAGTACAAACTAATTGATTCAAGACAACTCAGCAAAATCAATGGAAGTTTCAGAGCAGTATTCTTGTCCCTAGTTTGTACATATATTACTCTGTCTTACTCCAGAATTGATAGTATGAATGTTCCCTGCTGGATGAATTGCAGACAACTGGATGAATTGCAGACACTAATTTTTGCTGGATGAATTGCAGACAACTAATGTAAATTGTATTGTTATGTGGTGTCAGTACTGGGTATTTTATTATTTCTTGGGGATTTACAACCAACTGGGGGAAATTAATTCACGAAATTGAGACCAAGCGGAATCAAATATTTTTCAAGTATTTTAGTTTTTGTTAAGCCAAGAGGAAAACCTGTTCTTTATAATCCTATTTAAAAGCTCTGCCAGATAACCTGTTTAGCATGCTACTTTCCTCCTGTCCAGCAAAGGAAGGTACTTCCCAGAACACAATTTGAAAGTATATAATTTCCAAACAGGGACTGCTAAGATGACGAATTGGCTAATTTCAAAGCAACTCAAAGAATCCTCATCTTACTTTTAATCAACAAAATCCTGTTTGAAATCTCAAGGTCAGAGGTGTGTGTGTGTGTGTGTGTGTGTAGAAATGGCAGGTTCTGAGGAGAGGCAAAGGATCAATCAACTTCTCAGTGCTTACACTTGAAAATGGCTTTTTTTCTGTTCCACCTTAATAGGCTAGTGTCATCTAGTAAGAGCACCAGATCACAATGAAGTACTGTAATTGTATAACTGAGAGCCATGTCCTGCACTTCTAGTGTTATTACAATAACTGTCCAATAGGTTCAATCAGAACTGACACGATTCTATCTGAATTCTGGAAAAGCAACATTCCTGAAGGAGAAAGTTATAGAAAGATATTGGGATGTTAAACAATACCTGTGCATGTGACCTGAAAAAGTTCAAAGATAAGTACTTAAATACATTATTTCTTAGTAGTATGAATATAGTACCTTTTTCTCCAAAGCTGAGTAGTAAACTAGTAATAGAAAAGCAAGCCCTATTTTCAGGGTTGGCCAAGACTGTTTTTAGGCTTAAGCAAAGGATAAGCTTATGATCCCTCTTCCCTTTCATATACAAAAAACAAACCTATTAGGAACCATGTTTTATTCAGGATGGATGCATCCACATTGGCAGTGTCTTTTGCTATGTCTCAGAGCAGCAGGTTAATTTGGATATGGTATAAGATGTGTGGCACATACAGACCAGTCCACCTACAGAAGATGAAGACTGTGAGAACTTCCAGCACTTCTCAGTTGAAACAGTTGCCTCATTGTGCCTAAAGTTAGGGCTGTTCCTTTTTGTCTGTTCATGTAACAATGGCGGGAATGATGTGTGTGGCTGAATTAATTATAATAATACATACTAGCACTGAAGGTACTAAAGTTTCAGATTTTCACAGTGGGAACATGAACCAAATTCTATCCCTTTCCTCTTCTTTCCAGTGACCCAGTGAAGGGAATTTTGAATGGGAAGAGTTTACTCTTCTCCTTCCCAATGAACTTCCCATGTTTCTGGCTCTTGAGAGGCCATGTTTTAAAGCATTAAGCATCAGGTACAGATTTTTGTTGATTTTTGGTATGGCTGCTGAATTACAAATAGTCCTTGACTCATAACCACAATTGGGATTGGAACCTTTGTCACTAAGCAATGCAGTTGTTATGTGAGTCACACCTGATATTATCATCTTTTTGCCATGGTTAAGAAAATCATGTAGTTAAACAAATCAAATGTTCCCTATTGACTTTGCTTGGGAGAAGCCCTCTGGGACGATTGCAGATGGTGATCACATGACCCTGGGATGCTGCAACTGTTGTAAATAATGTTGTTTACCATCTGCCTGAATTGTGATGGCCATAAGTGTGAGGACTATACATTGTTTTTTAAAGCACCATCATAACTTCAAACCTTTATTAAATGAATGGTCATAGGTTGAGGTTTACCTATATAGTGGGGAATCTAGTTTATTATCTTTTAAGTGATCTTAAATTTTAATAAAGAAAATAGAGCCTTGGATCATATGGCCATCATCTACTAACTGATGTGAGCAACAAATGATTGGGGGAGTGGAGAAGGGTATATATATATTTTAGCCTTATAGGCTATCTAGAAGATTGTTCTTCAAAACAACCAAACCTTGTAAACAGGGGAATTGGTCACTTTGCATCATTTTATAGGCAAACACTATATATAGCATTATAATGCAAATCAAGTTTGAACTTGGCCTTTCTAAGGGTCATTGAAACTTGATGTCACTGCTATTTCTTCATGAATCTTTCACAGAGCTGAATGGTTTGGCTGCTTTGTTTTTCTTCACAGTTCATTGGATCTGGCTTTTGAAGAGTCAGAGTGCCCTAATTCAGGAGTGCACTTTTACCAAACACATACACCTATTCACACAGAGCTTTCAGAATCAGCCAATATCTTTTGGAGACATGTGATGTATATTCAAATCATTCATTTATGCTAAATTGCAAGATGACTGTAGAGGGAAAAAAAAAACTTGTGATGCATTGGAAGCATGGATACTTTTGTTCACAACAGAATATTATGTAGTATTTTTGCATCCAATCTTTGCAGAATACTATGTGACATTTTAAAATTTTGTTTAGAAAGAACAAAGTATTGTCAACCATTGTGAAGATCGCTTATTTCAGTAATAATTTTCCTATAAATGAAAGTCAAACTAATTATTGCCTCTAAAAAAAGGAGTTATCATTAGAGACTTCATATGGTGTAAACTAAAATCCAGGACTTCCAATCATTGTTTGATAGAGAAATAATACCAATGTAAAGCATGTAAGATTTATAAACTGTTATTTTTAAATATTCAATATATTTTCTGTTATAATTACATATTATTTTGGTATAAAACTACTTTGTTATAACTATATTAATTTATCCTTATATTCTCATAATGCCCTTGTCTTAAATGTGTATATGACTGTCTAATGAAAGTGATTTTGAATTGGTGGAACAACAATTCTATGACCTCTGCTAAAGCTTCTGTTTATTTGTTTACATCTAAAGTTGTACATTGCTTTAAAGATTTATAGGGAAAAGATAATGAGCCTATTAAAATGAGACTTCAGACTAAACTACTACAATATGCTCTACATGGGGCTGCTCTTGAGGATAAATTGGAAGCTTCAGCTGGTGCAGAATTTGATGGCATGGGCAGTTAACAGGGCTGGCTGTTTGGTGCATGTGGTACTGCTATTCTGTGAGCTGCCTTGGTTTTAAGTATGTTTCCAGGGGCAATTCAAGATGTTAGTAGTCAAGTTTAAAGCCATTCATGGATTGGTAATGGGCTACTTATGGGACCCTCTCTTACCAGTTGTTTCTACCCATCTTACTCGATCTAGCAGGAAAGTCTTTTCTATCTTGATGCCTGTTCTTTAGACTATCATCCTTCTGGAGATCTGGACTCTGCTGACCTTCCTCAAGACCTTGAAAATCAGTTTTGTACCAACTTTTGGCCCACCGGTGTGTGTTAGAACCTGATTGTATTGACAGTTATTTTTATTATTTTGGTTGCTGTGTGTTTTTATTTGTTGTTGTGTTTATGAAGTTATCTGTTTTATTGTAAGTTATTCAAAGTCATGAATGTGAAATGAGCAGTGATATAAATTACTAAATAAATAAATTAAATCAATAGAAATAATAATAACATTCACTATAAGATGTATGTGTTAAACCACTCAAAGTCCAGAAGAAGGGAGTTGCATGAGTATTCTTTGTTAAGCTTAATCAATCATTAAAAAAGGTAATATATTCAAAACAGATGTGAAAATTTTATGCTCTAGTCTATAGTCTATTGCAGACACACATATTTCTTCCAAGGAGCATGGCATATTTAAAAAAAAATTATAGTCTGCACATAAAATTTACTGATGATATATCCAACGCTCTCATGCTATCAATAAATCACAAAATAGGTACTTATTAGAACTTCAGGTGTCACAACAATATTGGAGTAACAGATTACAAAATTAAAGACAGCTAGATATAAATCATTTCTACGTCACTTATGTCTGAAGAAAAAACTTTCAAAGTTCAAAATCAATGCTGATGCATGACTTACAAGAGAAAAAGTTAACTTACAGTGCTGCTGCCATAATTTCCTCCTGTCAGACCCCAAATTTAGCTGCAATTAAGGAATAGTCATGACTATCCCTAAGAACCACCAGGAGGTTCTTAAGAGGAATTTCAGAATCAATGTCCTAGTCACGTATCTAAATATATTTATCATTTCATGTAAAACTAGTTTTGTCTGCCTTTTCCTATGGATAGTAGGATTTCTCCTTAGGAATAGCCTGAAAAATAAAATCTGATAAATGTCAAAACCAAGTATATGTTCCAAATTGAAAATATGCAATATTAATAAGCTGCAGTCCCTAGGTGAAGACATTTACATTTATTCCAGACCTTGTAGACCTTTAAGATCTGTACATCAATTCTAATATGTACCATGTGATCCAAATTCCAGTTTTACATATGAGCAAGAGAGAAGTAAAGCCCATGGAAAACATTGGACTACAGCAGTGGTCCTCAATCTTTCCATCTTGGTAGCCTGGCATGGGAGGGGGTATGTGAGTGGCAGGTGCACACATGAGTACACAGCTCCATTGGTGCAAGCAGTGGGCATAGTATGCCCTCCATTTGCATGAATGGAGCTTCACACGCAAGAATCCACCATGTGTGTGAGTGGAGCTTCACAGAGGCAGTTTCAAACAGTAGTGGACTGCAGCCCAGGGGTCAGGGACCCCTGGACTACAGGATCTAGGAAGGTAATAAGTCACACTATGACCAGTATATTGATTTTTCAAGGGGGGTTACAGACTACAATCTTATGCTTTGAAGTAGAGAACAATAGGGCATATTTTGATAGGAATTGATAAATAACTTTCACTTGGAAAAATAAGTAAAAAATAGCCACATATATAATAGCCAGGTGATATAAAAACTGTCCATACTTTCTTTCTAATTAGTTTGTTCTCTTTGTTTCTCTTATGTTCATTATTGAGAAGGAATCATTACAGAAGCCACTTTTTTTTGGTAACATTTTTATAGTCAATCTTAAATTCAGCAGACTGCCACCACAAAAGCAATGTAATGAAAATAAACAAATATGCTCCAAATCATGTTTTCTCATAAGTACTGTAAGTTTCTCATTAATTAAATGAGACTTGCTCCTTGCTTAGAAAGGGACTGATCAAAATAATAAAGTGTATTATTGAGTTGATGGAGTGTGGTGACTCACGAGATTAGAATGATGGACTTATGATTGGCAGGCTTGAGTTTGAGACTAGGTTGCTGCCTTGAGATGGGAGTGAGCTCCCATCACATGCTCCACTTTCTCCATTTCCACGTCAACATGTACACCTGCAGCATGTTTACTTTTCTCACATTACTTCCTTTTGATCTGTTTTTTCTAGGATGGTAACATTTGTAGTGTTCATTTCAGTTCCTTCTTGAATACCCTCATTATTTGATACAAAACCCTAAGATAATCTTTCTAGCAATTGTTTGGTGAGTATTTGCTTAAAAGGCCAGTTTGTGTGAAATTATTCAAACACATTCATGGCAAAAGTATATATTTATATAAATCTAACAGAACAATTAATATGCTTGCTTGTGATACATGACCAAGAAAATTAATAAAGGATATACAGGTGATAAGCTGTTCTGATTATAGAAGTGACCAGAGAGAATGCAAAGCAATTATAATAGAAATAAAATATACTTTTGGAAATAAGTGATGAAGAGGGCTAAACAAGGTACCTCCATCTAAAAATTATAGATATAATTTTTAAAAAGTGATGAAATTATTTGAGAAGAACTGTTAACTTTAAGATTGTTTCTCCCTTTTGTAAGGTTTTATAGTGCATAGTTAATTACAGTTTAATAATTAATAGTTTTTTTAAAGGAGAATATAAAACTTTTCAGAGGAAGTAATATCAGTGGCTATTAATCTGAATACTTGGGTCTCTTGTCCCCTACTTTGCCCAGATGCTAGGAAGTACATAAAAAAAAAGCTTGAACCCTCAAATTTTGCTCAAGTTGTTTTTTAATATATCTGATTAATCAGTATATGACAATGGTGGCGAACCTATGGCATTGAGAGGGAATCATTACAGAAGCCACTTTTATTTTCTTGGTAAATTTTTATAATCAATCTTAAATTCAACAGACTGCCACCACAAAAGCATTGTAATGAAAATAAACGAGTACATTCCAAATCAGAGACCTCTCTGTGGACATGCGCACCATCGCTCCAGCTCAGCTCCACCTCATTTCTCCATCGCGTTTCTCGCTGTCATTTGCAGGGAAACAGAAGTGTGTGGGACTAAAAAAAAAAGTTCAGTCAATCAATTGCAACTTCTCGCGAAAGAAAAAGATCTCACCTTCTGCAGAGCTGGCAGTATTGTGATGCCCTGTCTCTCCACTGGTCTTCAGAGAGAGAGAGAGAGAGGGAGAGAGGGACTGACTTGCATTTTGGGCACTTGGTCTCTAAAAGATTTGCCATCACTGGTATATGACATAGAATGCTGGACAATCAACTTGACCCAGCAGTGCTCTTTTGTCTTCATATTGGAAAGTGACGACATTAGGGGAAGAGGGGAGGAGGACAATAGAGGGGAAGAAGGTATGCCCTTGGTGGACCTGGAGTCCCACCAACTAAAATTGGTAGCTTAGAAATCCCCCATTCCATGCAAAAGAAATGGTAGATTTCAATTTTCTCATGACAGGACGCAGGTTATCTCCTTAGATAACCATGTTAGTTTTCTTCCTTTGTGACATGTAATAGCTTCAATAGCAGTTCATTGCTACAAAAACTGAAGGAAGAGATGGATAGAAGTGAAGAAAGAGGAGACAGAGCACAAAACATGGCTCTGACATGGACCAATATAAACTGAAGCCATGACTGTTGAATATGGTGACGTTAAATACATTGGATATTAATTGGTGATTAATTTTTGAGTTGAATGCATGGCAACACTTTTATTTATTATTTATTTATTAATCACATTTATATACCGCCCCATCTCCGCAAGGACTCGGGGCGGTTTACAGCCGATAAAAATA
>JAEANM010025330.1:0-10572 GCA_017656035.1 Myanophis thanlyinensis | reverse complement strand
TACATACATACATACATAAGAGATAGACAGAGATAAATAGGTAGAAAGAGAGAGACAGAGAGAGAGAGAGATAAAAAGCTTGGTCCATTTTAGATTTTGTTGTTTGGAGTCAACATCTATCTCATGTTTTGCAAAGCAGGCATGCTGCTGAAATTCAGAGGAAATTTAAGTATAGTTTTGCGTTTTCAGTATATTTTGCTTTGGAAAAGTACTGACATCAAATTTCATAATTTTCTCATACAGCTTGTTTTTTTCTTTCCATTGTGTTTGCATTCTTTAAAAGCATTAACATTTTATACTAAACAATTTCACTTTTAAATAAAAAATAGCACTCTCTCCTATATTTGTAGAAACTTTATGTAGCTCGTGTCTAGTTTAGTCTACACCCAGCAGCTTCTCAGTCAATCCTGATCAGAGCAAGCGTGCATGTAGTCAGTTCACCCAGGCAAATACAGCTTGTTTATTTATTAAATATCAGCAGACATTTATGAACTGGCAAAGTTCAAGACAAAAGACAGGGAAAAACAGGAAAAGGGAGAGAGCATGAACAAGAGGCAGAAGATTAAAAGGGCAGGAGCTTAATATAAAAATACATACTGTATTATGTTATCTATATCCATGAAAAATGATCTATATATTAGAAGATCAGAATTTTCCAAAGCTACTGAAAATAATACTGCAGATAATTAGCAGAGGCAGTTCCAAATGGAGTGGCTTTGCTTATTCCAGTTTTATCCTATTTATGTACCTATTAGTAGCAAAATAAAAAGATAAGTAGGACATCAAGTGTTAACCCATCTATTGTTCTCAATGGAGAAAATCTATGTTGTGGGTAAGAGTGATACATCCCAAAATATATATCAAACACCTTCCTGAAATTTTGTTTGGGAGCAAGAAGAACAGTGTATAAAAAAGCAACAGAGGCTTGTAGCTCTGTGCTTTTGGGGAATCAGTTCACAACTTAAATATGTTAATTAAATTGATGTATAACATGACACATCTGAAACTTTTGATGGAGTAATTGATCTCTAATGATTTAGTCCTACCAATAAAATATTACTTCATTCTATAGTCATGCAAGATAGTCAAATATCTGAGCAAAAAAATTACTCCAGACACATTTTTCTCTGTGCTATTTAGGTTCAAGATATACTGTAGGACTGAACTATTCACTTTTAAATTGTCACTCAACTGTGAAGTTCATTAGATAATTGGGCCTATCAATCTCCTTTTTTAGTGAGTTATAACAAAACAGAAATAACAAAACAGCAATCAAAATAACAAAAAATAACTATTTTTGTTTTAATTACTGTAGTGATCTCATTTAGTACTAGTAAAGCATAGGAATAAGTAATTTGCTTATTTATAGTAATTTATAGTAACAAATAAAATGGGTAATTTTAAGATTTTAATATTACTAGTAGTATTAGTAGTATTAGTAATTTTGTTATAAAGGCTAGCTGGTATTTTACAGCCCTGGAATTCAATAATCTTGAACCACCTACTGTTGATGAGATGCAATAAAGCAGGAGCTAAAAAAAATTAAGAAAAACTAAAGGGAGTAACAAGCCTGAGATTTTTCAGGGAGAACATTTCAAGCATTCTGATCATGCCAGCATTGTAGACACTTCTTGGCAGCTAAAACTAAAGGATTAACTGCAGCACAAGGACGCCATGCATAAGTCATCTTCTCCCTTGCAACCTCTGCTAATAAATCTCATGCTTTACTTGATTGGGAAGTGGATTATTTCTCTTTTCTCTAAAGAGGAGGTTTTAGTAAGAGATAAAGGAGAGGTTGTTACTAAGGGTGGGGGGGTGAGTGTGTGTCTATATTTAGTTGCTTAGAATTGCCTTCAAAAAAACCAAATGGCTATTGCTATATTTGAGATGATGTTGGTTGCCAACCAGAAAATATATGTATTAAAGTCTCTAATGGAAAAATAGGAACCCATTCTTGTTACGAAGTCAGACACCAAGTTAACTCTTCAAAATGTACTAAAATCCACTCAATGCCAAAAACTATGGAGGGATAAACTTGAAGTGTCATAGAATTCTGCACATTCCCTTTGGAATGGACTGTTGCCACCGTCAGCCTCCAGCCGACCGGTTCGCTCCCACAGGGCAGGCCTTCTCGGGGTTCCACTGTTGGGACGATGTCGTCTGACCACCCCAAGGGTACGGGCCTTCTTTGTGGCTGCACCCTCCCTTTGGAATGAACTCCCCCCAGAGCTTCGGACTATGGTGGACCTGCAGACCTTCCGGCGTGCATTAAAAACCATTTATTTCAGCAAGCTGGTCTGGCCTAACACGTAACGGGGTTTTAAATCTTAAATTTTAAATTTCAATTTCTATTGGTTTTAGTGATTTTCTATTAAAATCGTCAATTTTTAACTTTTAATTGGCCTTTTGATTTATTCTTTTAATTGTATCTTAATATTTATGTACTTTTTTTTAATGGCTGTGCACCACCCCGAGTCCCTTGGGAGGGGGGCGGTATAAAAATTTAATAAACTAAACTAAAACTTGAGGGACATAATAGAAAAACAATATTCCCTTTCACAGCTTTTCCATTTTGCAGGATATTCCATTATGCCGACAGAAATCTCCTGCCTCCTCAGATGCCATAGAATTAAAAGGACAATTCTGATTTTAAGGGATTTTACTTTCCTTTCAATGTTTTTTAAGCTCAAAAAGTTCCTGAGGAGATTTTGCATTATAATAATTTGTTTTTCCCAATAGCAGTGTATAGCCTCTGCTAAACTCTGGAAGGGGAGCCAAAACTGTTAGGAACAAGGTATACATTTCTGAGCTCATAATCTCAGTCAACAATTATCTGTACAACTGAAATCTCCACCAATCCCAAGGTCAGGACTAGATAAACAAGAAGAGAAACACAGTAGATTTAATTAAAGAGAAGACACAGGCATTGGTTGACCTTATGGAGAAAGAGGAAGATTTAACCCAGTTGGTTGGCATTCTTTGCACACAGGGACAGCAAATGATTTTAAATAATCTTTAGACAGTAAAATCTGCACTGCAGTCAACTACTGCTGCAAGTGAGTCACTTAAACTTTATTGCCCTCCAGTTGTCCTTCTGCTGAAATGCTGACAAATCCACTCTCAGAGAACTTAACTACTCCATTAAATAAAAGGAGAAGCCATTCCAGCCAGAGGCACATTTATAAAAAGAAAAGAGCACCAAGCTGATAACTGTAACACAACCTTTGTTTAACTATTGGTGTGAACTTTCAACAGCTGATAATCCCTTACAATTGATTTCTAAAAAACTACTTGGACTAACTACAACCTTGTCCTCATTAGTTCTTTCCTTTTGGGTCCTGATTCTATTTATCAGTGACTCTTCATCTACCTTCTACTATTCTGCCTTACAAGTTAACCTTTGCTACAGGAGCTCTGAGCACCTACTGATTCTGATCCTTTGATCTGATTTTATTTGCTCCTTCCTCAAAACTTCTCTTGGCATGCAAACATCCCAAGTACAGGATGTCATCCCACTCCAATTTTCTCTGATTACTATTTTGACCAAACCAAGCTATCAGGACCCAAGGCCCTGAGGCATTTAACAAATTTAATGATCTTAATGATCTGTCCATCCATATACAGAACATTGTTGAACAGTCTTAAAAGCAATTAGGCTCTGATTTCCTTGGATTTATGTCCCAAATTCATTTTTTTATATTTTTTGCAGGAGGCATTCAGTAGATATTAGTGGAGTTGGTCAAGTTCAAATTGAAGAGATGTTCTTTGAGGTAACACTCTATGATTGTACGAATATTGCAAACCCTACCTACTTCCTATGCACACTTTACTCCTTCCACCTCATCCTTGTTAGTTTCATTTTAGTTGAATTTTAAACTGATAGTCCTTATTTATTATTTAATGTCTTGTAGTGCATTTTAAGTGAATGCCTGTAAGCCACCTAGAGTTGCTTCTGGTGAGATGGTCAGCATACAAATTTAATAAATGAACAAAACCATGTCAGCAAATCTCACCTAACTGAGACTGTATTTATCCTTGTAGCTAAATAGGTAATCACTTCTTTTCAAAACACATGTTACAGACCTATTGCATAGACAAAGAAGAAATGAAACAGTTAAGCAATTAATCAATGTTCAGTGTAAACCTAGTTCCAAAATAGAAATGGAAACAATCTGCTTTCTCTCCCTCCCAACCCCCAGGCCAATCCTCACCAACAACATGGAGGTCATGACCTCACAGTTCTGAAATGTATTATTTGTTTTTTTGGAAGCTGTGAAAACAGAATGATTGTCGATCATGACTACATTAAGAACTAAATTTACTATGAAACCTCACTGGTGAAAGTTGCCATCCCAATTTTCCATCGGCCATTTAACCTCTGAAATAAAACATACGATAAAAAGGTGGGGGAAATCTAATCAACATTCTGCTCTTTTAGAGTGTATTCATTTTGTTTGTCAGTGTATATTTTTCCCATTCCTCTTTCTCAGTATAAAAAAGTTACTGACTACAAAAAAGAAAATCTGCTTCAAAGATCTACATTCTACTCTACTAGTATTTTTTTCCCCAGTGTCATTTCACCAAGGGTAGATTCTTGTTCTAATGATATAATTAAAAAAAAAAGCCAAAGTTGATCTTTCACACTTTTCCCCCTTACAATAGATAGTCATAGAGATAAGGATGAAGTTGGAGATGATTTCAGATTATGATATTCATATTTGGAGTTGTGAACTGAGAAAAGAAATCAGTAATGAGAAGATTAATCACCAAGCCATAGTACAGACATTGTTCTGGAAGCCTGTCAAAATATCTGGAAATAGCTCCACTATTTTCTCTTATTTTTAAAACTATTATTTAAACCAGTGGATAAAAAACTAACACAAACTAATAGGCAGTAACTGGGAGGGGGGGGAGGGCAAAGAAAACACAAAGTGTTTAAAAAAAAAGGAAAAAAGGTTAAGAAAAAAAGTATGAAGAAGTATTCTTCACAGCAGTTACAAATACAAATATATATTAACCTTTCTCTCTAAAGTTACATATTATTATTCAAAACTGTAAGTCTGTTCATTTTTTTTCAATTTTATGAAAAAAGTCTACAAGAGGCTTCTAGACACCCATAAATGTAGATAATGTCTTTTCAGTAATCAAATAATTTATCACTTTCAGCAAAATCTGTCAACTTCACTAACCATTCCTACATAGTGGCTAATGTTGTTTCTTCCTTCCCCATCTCTATGTACACACTACCATCTTGTTGCTGTGATCATATATTGAAATAATCTTCCATGGCTTTTTTACAACTGTTTCTCCATTAATCCAAAAAGGGAAAGTTTTGGCTTCAATTAAATACTAATCTTTAAAACCCTCTTGAATCAAAGTAACTATCTGAGCCATATTTATGACTTTTTTATATTTCTACCAAGTATGATAAAATGTCCTTTCATGTTGTTCACTTTTTCAACGTACATTTGAAGTCCCTTTATACACTCTAGATAATATCTGCAGTGTCATATACTCATGATATGTCATTTTATGGATTCTGTTTGGAGATTATAACAGTGTATAAATTGAATTTGTCTATTTAATAAATTGTCTATGACTCATATGTTCTAAAATTCTAAACCAAAAAGTCTAGTTCAAATTCAAAGGCCTTCTCTGCATCTAAGAAAATTAATGTAGATTGTTTTTTTATTATGTTATGTTATTCCAAATATTCCAGAATATTCCAAACATTCTAATATTATCTCATAATTGTCTTTTAGATAGAAATATGCATAGATTCTATCACTTTAGAATCTACTTGGATTTGAATCTGATAGCCTACATAGATAGACCTTGTGCCACAAAATTTATTGTGTCATCAAATTGATTTTGACTCCTACCAACCACATGGATAGATGATCCTTTCCACCACAGCCCATCACAAACTTCCACCAAATTATGATCTCAGAATTAGAGAATGGCAAAAATATGAAAAAGGTACTGTATTAATTACATTTGACTTAAAGAAAGTGAAATGAATTACTTTTCTTTCTTAAATGTTATTTTTCTTACTTTTTTGACTTAGTGTTTGGGAGAATGACTTCCGGTACACAAGTAAAATAATAAGTACAGAATATAAAACAGCTGGTAGGAGGGGACCACATTATACTCTTAATATCTACAAAGTCTGTATTATTTTGTGAGATATAATTGAATGTCATCTCTTCTGATCTATAATATTGCTCCCAAATACAAGCTGAAGGTATTTTCCAGCTTCATAAATAAAGAAATACAGTATTGGAAAATGCACTCTAACATTGATCTATAGCCTTTGGTTATTTGCAAGGACATTCCTCAACCTTAGCAATATCATTAAACCATTCATGAGCACTCAAAAAAAAAAAAAAAAGACAAAGCCACATCTACTATTGAAAAATTTAATGTATATTGGATATGAACTTTCCACTTGAGCTGGCTAATCAACTTCTCCAGGAAGTGATACCAGTGATTTATTACTGGCATATACCAGAATAGTTTCATTTGTAGCATTCCAGATGGAATTCCAGCTCTGAGTTAGCCAGCCTGAGGAGAAGGGTATTGGGTTGCTGAAATCAAGCCTAAATTCAGACTGGATGCAACCACTTTTCTGAGTGAGAGGAAGATATGACTGGAAGGGAATAAGTTTCCTTGATTCCTTGCTCTTTCTGCCTGAATATTATTTGGCCAATGGAAAAACTGAAGGAAAAACATGGGCCTTATTTAACTTTGCATCTATGAGGGGGAATTCTGAATACAAAGCTAGAAGTATAGTTAAATATTCAAACGATCATTAGATTCAGTGTAGATTCAGTTTCTTTAATTTAGTTAATAATAGAAGAAGACATTCATCTTTGTTGTAAGAATGTTATGCATCTTTTGTCAAATTTTCTTTCTGAAAATAAATTCAGGCTATAGTCCTATAGTGCTTTACTCTAATGATGGTTGATCTGCTTTGAAAATAGAATTCATAGAAGAACATGCATGGCCATTTCACTGCTTCTGAACTGATTTTGTTCTTTGCAGATCTTCATATATATCAAAATGAATCAAATTTCTCTGCATCCATCCAGCCACATATATATTCTCGCCATTTGTCTTTCCAATGTTAAAGAATTACTTTCTTAGCAATAAAGACATTCCCATTGCCTAGTTGTCAATTTTTATGTAATAATTACATAGTTCCAAGATTATTTTTCTCTAAATCAGATTAATATATATATTATTATGTCCTCCCAGAATATAATACATTTTGCAGAAAACATTTGAATAAAGTACTATTCTGGTTGCATCTCCAGCTACATAATAATTTAGTCATTCTTTTTCTGTATAAAAGAAATCTGATCCAATAAGTTTAAAATAGTATTTTTATTGTATAAACTATAAATCTGAGATTTAGTGAGTAAAAAGATAAAAAGATTAAACATTTTCCCATGGTTTTACACAGAATGGGAGTTTCTTATTTCATTCAGTCTTTAAAAGCTTTGTATCAAATTTATTTATTTATAAAAGATATTTATAAAAAAATTAATTTATATTTTTGTCATGTAGAATTTAGTGATCCCATCTAATAACTTAAGTATCTCTGAACCAGGAAACGCTGAAAATCCAAACTTTTGAATTAACAAATGGTATTATCTTTAATACAGAGAAATGATAAAAAACTTGTCATTATCCAGTAGTTGATCTAAAGTAAAAAATCTAACATCCATCCAAATCTGTGTAACAGGTTTTTTTAATAATTATTTTTAGCATCTTGAAATAAAACTGTTTCATTCTGAGAACTGGTTCTCACATTTATAAGAAATCCAATAGCTATTTCCAAAACAATCACCAAATCAACCTTGCCTGTCTTGATAAGAAACTAGTCAAATTTATACTAAAATGGCTTAAAAAAAATAAGGCAGAACCTTACCTGAAATTGCCTATAATTATTTTTTCTCATTTGAAAGTAGACTATTTTCTAGAATTCTGATGTTGAACTGTAATTTTATTTCTAATAATACTAATTAGAATTTTGGGACTTGTTCTTTCAACTAATTTGTTTTGCACCAAAATTGCTGCTTATAAACTGTCCTTACTCCACTATCCCATACATTGATTTATAGAGTTCTTTTTATTATTGTCTTTCCCCTCTTCAATAAGACAGAGTTCTTATAGTTTTTTTTTCAACCACAACATTCTTGAGTTTCCCATTTCTCTTGACCTACCTGTTCATTCTTTATATGTGTGATTTGTAATTTGTTCCTCATGCATTCTCTTTATATGCTCAGTCTTGTTAAATATTTCATATGGGCTGGTCATGTGTATTTCATATCAGTCCATTTTCAGTTCACATAGCCGTATTCAATTCACATAGTCAAAGAATTTACAAAACATCTTGGACATTTCACAGTGGGGAGAGGATATACATCAATTCCCACTAAAATCAAAGACCTAAAAATAGAAAAAGTTGAAGTTAGGGTTCATTCAATGTCATAGCTCTTTTTATGCCTGTAGATCCAGATCTAGTGAAAGAATTAATGGCAGAAGCACTACACAGCAGAACTGACCTAGCCAAATATATTAAAAGTGAAATCTATAGAATCATGGACCTTATCAACTTCTATAGAATCATGGACCTTATCAACTTACTACCTACTTTCATTTTGAATGACAACTATTGCAACAGATCTAAGGAACACCATTGGTAGCAGCACACTAACACTGTAGCAGAGACTGTTTTGCAACATCTAGAAATTATAGCACTCCCACACACACAGTCAGAAGCATGGATCTTGCATATAGATAACATCATTATAATACACAAGGAACTAGAGAAGACACATGAAGCAGTTAACATCTTCAAAGGAATAATATTCATGAGGAAAGAAGAAAACAAAACATTACCCTTCCAGATAGCCTCCTCAGCAGAGGAAATTATGACAAATTTAGAAATTCAAATTTATTGAAAAATAACCTATACTAACCAACTGCTCCATTATCAGAGTAACAACCCAAGCTGTCACATGAGGTTCTGTGTAAGAAAATTATTCAGATGGGTACAAGCCATTGCAGGAACCCAGAACACCAGAACAAGGAAACAGATTGTCTATGTAACATCTTCCAACAAAATGGAAATTTTATCAAAAAGTGCCTGACCACTCAGCCCACTACATCACAACCAGCACAAGCAATGAAAAGGATAACCTCAAAAATATCTCAGAAGCAAACAACAGACTATTTCATCCATATGGAATCACTGTAGCACACAAACCAGCTAAAGCTCTCCAAACATCTGAAGTAAACCAAAACACATAAGCCCTGAAAGAAAAACCACTATGCAGAACAGATAGACAGAAGATTAACAGATCAGATTCATGAACACCAACTAACATTCAGAAAACATACTGAAAATTCCTTAAGCTCACAACACACAACACACACACAACTGGGAAACTGTGAGTATCCTTGACCTAGCTAAAGTCCAAAATGCTAGGGAATTGCTTGACACACAGACAAATCAATTATCAATAGATAAATAGAGATAAACTACATTTGCATACACTTCAAAGGAAACAATAAAAAAGCTAAGAAGAAAATAAAAAGACCAGAGCACATCTATCCCAGCAACATACACCCAGTATTAACATCAGCCAAACAATCAAGCAGAAAAAGAGTAAACTAATTGTACCCTAATTGAACTACCAAGAAAACCACCACAACCAAGGAAAGCTACTATATACTACTAAAGCTACTAAACAGGGAACAACCCCACACTCACAAACACTGATGTAACATAGTTGGGTAATGAGATGTCTGTAAGCAAACAATAAAGTTCAGAGAGCACCAAGGACCCCATAGTCTATATTCATTCAGTACTCATACATCCTTGTTCCTATATTTTTTTTACATCACATATGTTCCAAATACCATACTCACACATCCACTTCAGCATTTATCCAATTACACCATGCATGGGAAGATGATTTCAGTATAAGAATTTAAGTGAATAAATTTTCAGAATTCACAATTTTACATTAACCATTAATGGGCAGAGATATAGTGGAGGAGAGGGGATTTCTTTGAAGCATATTTTACATTTTTTTTTCATTATGCATAAAATCAAGTTATTGTATTAATTCTATTTGGTATGAATATTGGCATACTCCAAGCACTGGCAGACCTCAGAAAATTGGAATATATATTTTAGAGCCACAACATTCAGAACAATACCATACAGCGATCTACGAGGGCTATCCACAAAATAGATTACGTTTTCATCTGTAGCAAGAAGGGGCGAAGCTAGCGTGGCCATCTTTGGTCTGTGTGTCCACCACTCAGTCTGCTTCTAGTCGTGCTAGTAGGAGGTTCGTATCATTGCCCGTTATTTCACAGCAAACGTTTGAAATGTGTGCTGCAATAGAAAATCCCTCCAGTTGTGAGGTGCAATCAGTGATAAGGTTTTTGTTGGCAAAAAACCATAAACCAACTGAAATTTTTGGCAACTGTGTGAAGTGTATGGGGACAACATCATCACTGAAGGTGGAGTGCACCAATGGTGCATTAAGTTTA
>JAEANM010025329.1:0-10965 GCA_017656035.1 Myanophis thanlyinensis | reverse complement strand
AAACAGCACAAGCGATAACAAGAACAGTATGTACAGGGAATTTGGCATCTTATATACACTTTGAATGGCGTGCCTCAACCAATCAGAGAGCAGGATTTTCCCGCTCTCTGAAAAGCCGGCAGCCAGACTTACTGTCTTCTGTCACTCCTTATAAGGGAACAGAACACCTTATACAGTGAATGTTGCCAAAGCCCTGCCCAGCTTCCAGCCACTTTTTTTGCCTCTACATGCCTCGTTTTTGGGCTTTTTCAGGCCTTTTTTGCCCCATTTTCGAGGCTCTTTTTTGCCCCATTTTTGGGGCTTTTTTGGCCCATTTTCACAGGATTTTGTGTCCAGTTTTTGAGGGTGGGTTTTTTGGACTGTTTTCAGGGTTTTTTTAAAAAAATGGGCGGGGAAAAAAGCCTCAAAAACGAGCCTCAAAAGTGGGCAACAAAAATTCCTGAAAATGGGCTAAAAAGCCTCAAAAATGGGCCCCAAAAAGCCTCGAAAACAGACCCAAAATCCTCATATATGGGCCGAAAAAGCCTTGAAATGGGCTTAGAAAGCCTTAAAAAATGGGCCCAAAAAATCTGAAAAATGAGCCAAAAAGCCTCAAAAAACGGCTCCGAAAATAGGGCTTGTGGAGGCCAAAACCCTTTTTTTGTTGTTTTCCTCTTCTAAATCTAGGTGTGACTTATACTCAGGTGCATCTTGTATGCTGAAAAATATAGTAATGGAGATTTAACAAATCCCTATGACATATAAAAGGAGCAAGACAAAGATACGCACTGTCCTATCTCTTCTTTATTTTGGAATAGAATACTTTATTTGTCCAGGCGTGATTGCATACACAAGGAATTTGTCCCAGATGCAGAAGTTCTCTGTGTATATGCGAAGCAATCATCATATCAATAAGAGGTGTGGTAAATAATACTTCAAACATACAACATGGATAAATATATTTAGACATAACATGGTATTATGAGAATTAGGTGTTCAGTAGAATGATGATACTCATTCTGTTCAGGAAATATTGAATGTTCATAAAATACTGAATAGAGATTTTGAAATGAGAGTATTATAATAGTAAAGATTAAAAACTAAACTTATAACTTAAGAGTCCTTGCTGTTGACTTGGTGTTTGTTCTGGGAATCGTTTAAAGGGAATTGAAATTTTAATGGGCGAATTACTATGTTTTGAGAGTAATAAACAAGACAAATATGAAAATAGAAGACCAACAGAATTGATAATGGTAGAATACTTGGGTACCCTGACAAATAACAGTTAGTTTGATCTAGGACTTCAGGCACCAGGCTAGATACCAGGAATCTGTCAGTTCTAGTCCTGTCTGAGGTATAAAAGTCGGATAAGTGACTTTGGGCCAGTCACTCTCAGTCTACCACGTCAACTTAAGTGACAAGCCAATTGATCAGTTCCTTGGTTGATCTGAAAAAAGTAGCCCAGACCCTGCATTTGCAGAAGTAGTATATATATATATGACAAGTGTGAACTGTATATTACTTCAAAATAATCATGTTAAGGTATGGAATGAAGTTTTAAAAAATATTTTACAATTGGCAAAATTACAGTTGTCATTGTTAGGGAGAATTTTAGTGATAAAAATGAGGTCTTACCACAATGATGTTTTTGTTTCAAAAAATACCTGTTGTGATGACAACTGATTGCACTATTTAAACAATGGCAGAAGAAGAAAAATGAGCTAAATATGAAGTGCTACAAAATGCAGAGGACTGTGTTTACCTGATTTGAAATTGCATTTCAATTTGCTGTGCGGGTTGGATGAAGGAGTGAGTGCTGCTGAGAAACACAAGGTTTTTAGAGTTAGAAAAACATGATCTTGGGTAACATGATACTTGGGTAACATGGATATTTATGGTATGACAAAGTCAAGGTCAATGGGGATTTTAAAAACCAATGTTAAGAGTGACATGTTCAGAATATATAGATGCAAACCCAGGTTGCACCAAAAATATCTCAGTGATTCTCACCATAAGGAGCATGTTATATAGGTGAGAAATAATAAGCAACCATAAATGGATAACTTACTGTGAAATATGAGAATTTTTTCAAGGGGAGTGTAAAATAAAATTAAGAGAAACTGTATGATAAAGTGTGCTAAAAATTTTCATTATATAATATAAATGAAACAATGAGAAAATATGTAGCTGAAAAGGTTGAAATTCACATTATATATCAGTGTATAAAAACTCTTAAGATTATAGTATAATCTTTGTTCAAGAATGTGTCATGCTTAGGAAATGACAATTAATAAAAGAGAACAGTATAACAGGCAAATGATTTTCAGCAGTAGTAATAACGAAGGACTACTTAGGATAGATTCAATTGATTATTACATTTGTTTGGAAACATTTTGTTCATGTGGGAGGTAGCTTTTTGCCTGAATTACTGCCTGCAAGAAGATTTTTTTTTTTTGAACTACAAGTTTTTTATTTTTTCTATATATTGCAATATATCATTTTCTGAACATTGTGGGTGTCAACCCATAATACAGGTTTTAACAATAGTCATACATTTTATAGTTCTTATTCTTATACATCCCCATAATAATATTCTTAGTTATTAAATATATTCTTCATTTTTCATTTAATCAATATTTCATCATATCTTTTAATTCACATCTTCATTGTCTATATATCTTATTTTCTATCCTATCACATTTTATCATTTAACCATTTACTCAATTCTAGTGTTAGTACTAATATTTCAAATATTATCACTCTTCATTTTATCTTTTTCAAAATTTTCTCATATCATTTCATTGCCATCATATTTTCCATCATATCTTTTATATTTTCATTCAACTCTTATTTATATCCACACATATTTAACCATTTGTATAATTCTAGTATTGGTACTAACATTACACACCTTATAATAAAATGCATTCATTTATTAATATTCAGGTATAATATTCATATCTTTACATAACTTATACATTTCCAACAAAAAAAAATACAGTGCATTAATACAGACTATTATTTCCTTTACCCAATTCTAATTCTATTCCCCTTCTTTAAAAAAAAATATTATATTTTATTTATCCCCCGCTCTTATTTTCCCTAGACAATTCTTTTCTATGTTTATACAACTGCCTTAACTTTATATATCTTTTATCCATTATGTCTCATTTGCATTAATTCTTTATTTGTTTGTTATTTCATTAGGCTTTCAAATTCCATTTTTAGATCTATGTTTCTCTTTATTTCCTTCTGTTGTTTGCTTAGTTTGAGCTTTCCTTCCTTCTCTATCTTTCCCTTATAATTAAATTCTACAGGGTCCACCCAGACCCTTAGCTCTCTTCCAAATGTTACTTCCTGTTTCTTCGTTTTCCTATTTAATTCTATTATCAAACCATCTCCCTGGGTTATTTTCACATTTTTTTCTTTTTCTCAGTATCAAGTCCTCTTTGTCCTTCTGTGTTTTTTGAGTTGGTTGCGCTATGTTTTCCTCTTTTGCTTTGAATGGCCACTCCTCTTCCTGTGTGTCTTGCTTGCTTGTAGCCTCTTGTATCATAATGCTCAGCTTGTTTTCTATTGCCTCCATTTTAGTTTTTAATTCCTTGCAGCTTGGTCTCCAGATCTCCTTTAGATTTTGTATCATCGACGCCATCTCCTGCCAAAATTCTATCTCTTCCTGCTGCTGAATCATCTTGTAAGGTTTCCTTTAGTTTATTTATTCAATAACCAACAGCAGCCAAATATTCAACTCAAAATCTCCTCAGTCCTTTGAAAGTCTTTAGAATTTCAAATCTCCCTCTATCAAATATCTAGCACTTAGTTCTTTAATTTAGTCCCAAGAAAAATTTTCCTTTGATGCAGTTTAGTAATAAAATAATACTTTTTAATCATCCGGGGTCTTGTCTCACAAATATATCCTTCTGCCCTATCTTCAGCCTTCTTCCGTCAGCAGGTGCAGTATAGGGCTGATTTTAGGTTCCGTATTAACTGAACTTTTAACCATAGCTTTTCCATTTTTATATTTAAACAAATTGAACAAATTGATTCAAATCCATTATTCCAACAGGTCCAAATGCCAGTCCATTCACAGCTTACCAAATTAGAAAGTCTATTTTTTGTACTTTCCCCAATTTTTGCCTTCTCTTTTAGATGTTATCTGCCATTTTAAACTAACTCCTTTCCCCCCCTTTTTTTCCTTTTCACTTCGCCTCTTTTGTTAACATGGTTATATAAACTTTTCTGTTCAAAATTCTTTTTTGGGTGGGGTCCAAGTTGTCATGAGACAAAATATTCTTCTCACCTAGCTGCTCCACTGCTCAGCAACTCCGCTCCTGCACTTGCATAGATGTTGACTTCAACAGTCGTCCCAGCTGTGGGCAGCCATTTTGACTGCATCTTCTTCCTGCCGTGGCTAGAGGGATTTTCAGCCCAGCGGTCCTCTGGGAGAGTTGCAGTCTCTCCCTGATTTCACCGGGTGCCCCTCCTTTGCTTCATCACCCCTACAGGGTGACTTTTGGCCCCCTCAGAGGCCCACAGATGGGGGAAAGCTAGCGCAAAAGCAGAGCATCTTGCTTTCATGTCTAGTCACGCTGAGGCATCAAACCGAAAGTCCCTCATTTTGTGTTTTCTTGAGATCCTACTACAGCACCAAATGCCTCAACTCCATATCATGCTTATTTTTTATTAATAATAAAATGTACTTGAAAGCATTGCCTTAAAGCAGGCCACTGATAACTTGTACATCGGTCTAAGCACATACACACACATACACAGAAGAAGCAGTTCACATTAAATTCATATAAAATCTCCCTCTCAGTTCAATAAAGTTGGAAAAAGCTTACTGAAAACCTTCACTTTTCAAACCAAGGGTGGTTGCCAAGCAGTTCTAAACTCTGGGTGCATCCACCAAGAAAACACACACAAACCTCTATGCTTAGCATCCTGAAATGCTAGCATACTTAAAGTTCAAAATGTTAAAACTGCAGGCATGCAAAGAGTTGAGGATGAACCATTCTGAGTTTGAAACAGACCGTTCTGCCCTCATGTGTTATCTCAATCAACCTGAATGACTCCTCATCTTGAAATTATCCTGTTTTGTTCATGCTTGAAATGAGGTAATTTGAATTCTAGTTCCAATTACTATTACAGGTCAGGACTACCTGTATCTACTGAGTCACCCCATGATGACCATAGCATGGAAGACACAGTAGCAATTTGGAATATAGGAAAATTATGTATTCATTCATTGGTTCATTCAATTTCTATAGCTGTCCATCTTAATCCAATTGAATTTGGGCAAATTAAAACCATACAACAGTTGCATATAATACATATAGGGAACCAAGAATTATCATTAAAATTACATAAAAATTAACAGTGCATCCAGGTAATGAAGCCCCATACACTTTGAGAACTTCAGCCTCATGCAGATAGCCAGGTCTTTAGAGTGTTATGAAAGGCTAACAGGGTTAGAACTATCCTGAACTTCAAAGGAAAAATGTTCCAATGGACAAAGTCTACTGTTGAGAAGGTACTTCTAATGGTCCCTGCCAACAGACATTCCTTAGGTAGTAGGGCCTACAGCATCCCCAATTTACTTAGACAGAATTGGATGGGAAGAAACTATTGTGAAGAGATGGTCCTTTAGCTAACCTGATTCCAAGTCAGGCAATTGTAAGAGCAGGAATTAATAAATGAAATAAAAGAAAGAATGAAGGTATATTATATGTTCGCAAAACAAAGAGAGAGATATAATGTTATAGAAATGATGGTGATGGTCTTATCTTTTGGAATGGAGTAAATACAGGCAGGGAAGTGACGATGTAATTTTGATAATTATGAATGACAGGGCTAATATGCATCTCATGAAATATGGATGAGATCATCTAACTGGCTGTTAAGTATGTACGAAAGTATAAACCTGTAGGTTGGTGAAAATTGCATGTTATGCTCCAGTCAACAGCATTAACTAGAGGTCAGGTTTGGGAAAAAAAATAGTGCAGCATACAAAATGAACATGATCCCAGGAGAGAAAATAGTCCGTTAAGTGGTATGAATGGATAGAGGGAACAACAAAAGAATATAGAAAAAGTAATTGAGTCATTCATAAACCCAAGAAGAATTAGAATGGCAACTGGTATTTTATTCAAAAACAGTCTATTTCAAACACATAGTTTAAACATAAGTCCATTCATATACACCCAGGGAAAAGCAATTAATATAAATCAAGAAGCATGACTGTTTTGATTGTTTATGACAAAAAAAGACCCTGAAGGAATTGTTGAAAGGTACAGAAATAATTAAAGGTTCTAAATGTGTGACAGACCAATCTTTATTAGTGTCAAAAGTGGATCTTCTGAAAAGAACAAACAAGGAAAACAACAAATGAAGAATTGGAGGGAAAGTAAATGAAACAGGAGAAGAAAGTATGAGTCCTACACACTAGGGATCATCTGCTCCAGACAGAAGCTACTTGTCCTTCATTGCCAAGTTATACTACTTGTTTTCATTCCTCCACTGTAAAGGTATACCCTAAAGTGGTGGGACTAGGAAATATATATCTTTTCTGTTGCTACCCCAGCCCTGTGGTTAGTCAGTCCACTGAGGTAAGATTGGCCTTTCCTTGTTACCTGCAGGAGGAATTTAAAACAATTCTCTTGTCAGCTTACTGGAGGTTGCTGCTACTTTAATTTACCGTCCAGCTTTATTACTTCTGTTCTTTTACCACAGTTGCATATTTTATACTCTTTTTTTTGTTTTTTTATTCATTTTTAGGGGGGCAGCACAGAAATGGCATTAAACTATTAGAAGGCAGATTATTCATTCGATAGAACGGCTGCAAAATGGATGAAATGAATAAAGATGTGGAAGCTGCTCAGAGCAGAATGGAAAGAATTATGTTACAAAAGTGTTTCATATTACACTAATGAGAAGTATGAAAAAAATGTTTGGTGGAATGATGAAAGACTATAAATGAGGGAGGGGAATGCATATAAGAGAATAAGTGCCCTCCCAATGAGTATGAAATGTATTATACAATGTAATTATATTTTGCTGCTTGTCGTTTTGTCTAGATGAAAGAATGGATGTTGCTGAGAAACGATAAGACTTTTAGAGACAGAAGATCATGACCGAAGCTTTGGAATGGAATAGTTAAAATTAATGTGGATTTCAAAAATATCTGTGAACCTATGGAGGTTGGGACTTGTTTCCTGACAAGCCAGTTTGGAGCAATTGGGTCATCTGCCTACAACTGGTTCCCTTTTTTCAGAACCATTGGACTTTGTTGTCATCTTGCAGGGATGGGGTTTTAACAAGACATTCTTGTGTGAAATGGTCAGATTCTGCACAATGTGCCTCGGTGCTAATTTATTTAGTTTTTAGTGGGGCTTTGCTAACTCAATTATGGAGGTCTGTTTGTCACCATTCATGTCTTAATCAGTTCCAGGTTGAAATATTACAGTAAGCTCTACGTGATATTGCCCTGTAGACAATGCCAAAACTGTAATTGCTCCAGAATACACTGAAGCTGATAGTTATGAATGCTATATGGGACATTCATGATATAACACTCTATTTTATGAGCTATACCAGCTCCTAGTAAGCTTCTGGTGTAATTCAAGATGCAGATTTTCATTACAAAGCCTGTAGAGAGCCAAGGAGAGAATCTTGGGGAAATCAGACAGAGGCAATGGTTGCAAAAACATACTTTAAGCCTGGGAAACAGAAAAAGTTCAAACCCATCTGCTGAGCTAGCTGATTAATCATTAGGGTGAATTGGTCCATCTGTGTTGGCATCCAGTTCTCATGCTACACTGTTTGGTTCTGATATCAAGCAGGATTTTGATGAGAAAGTCAGTACACATAGTATAGGACATTTCAGACAGTTTCTCCTCTTGTAGACTTGAAATTACAGAGAAAATGTTCTTGTTCTTTAGACCAGAAATATTTTTATTAGGAATGGTTGACTCAAAAATTAGAAAACACCTCCAATACATCATTATACACATAATAACAGCTGCAAGAATTGTCTACGCACAATGTTGGAAGCTGGAAAGTAGACCAACTACCGAGTTGCTTATAGGTAAAATCTTAGACTGCGCAGAAATGGACAAGCTAACGTTGAGGATGAAAGGGAAGGATGAAGAAGAATATTATGCAATTTGGAATAAACCGTACATATGGTTAGATCAAGTAACTATAATGTATAGAAATGAATGTAAATAGTTGCATTAGATATATGACACAATATGGTTAAAATGTTTATTATTATGTAAATACCAATAAAATAATTTAAAAAATGGAAATGTTCTTGTTCTCAGGACTTTCTTTTTGGAATTACACTCAAGACAAACAAAAATATTTACTGAATATTAAACAGTTTCAACAAGACATATATCAGGTTCTACATACTGCATATGTTTTTAACAGACTGATTGAAATCTGCTTCTCAAGCTAAAGTCTGGAGTGGGCAACCATAACCAATTTAAATAATAATAATGCCCAATTATTTATGCCCGGGCAGTTCTAATCCTTGTAAAACCTTTCAATTGTGATTTAAAAGTAGACTATTTTTTCTTGAATTATTAAAAATATATATAAGGCTGTATTTTTATTTTGTTTTTTGTTTTTTGGATAGAACAGCCTTACTATAAACATGAGACTATATTTAATGAGATAGTAAAGCAAAGAAAGCTATATCTCTGTGTAGACAATTTTTACATTTAAATCTATGTTCTTTTGCCACACTCACGTGAACCCAACTTTGTTATAATGCTACCTTTTCGCTCTGCTAAACAAATAATTCCCTCAACACTGTCTAATTATTTATTAAGTCTGCATTACTGTTGTTCTCATTGTTCCATCACCACCCACTCCACTATGACTATATCTTGTTGCTTGTATCCTTACGACTTATACTGATTATTGTCTCCTGGTATGATTTGGCTGCTTATTTGTACCCCCTGACTATCATTAAGTGTTGTATCTTGTGATTCGTGACGAATGTACCGTTTTCTTTGTTGTACACTGAGAGCCTATGCACCGAAGACAAATTCCTTGTGTGTCCAATCACACTTGGCCAATAAAGAATTCTATTCTATGCTATCCTGAATTGCTCTGCCTAGTATTGAGGAAGGGCAGTTTTTCATGATAAATATTACATGAAACCCTGAATGTCTAGAAGACACAGATAGATGCAGACCTTCAGCAGTAAACATTCCTAGCAGATTCACATAATTTGGATTCACATAAAGGTGTTCTCCGTTGCTCTAGCATAATTGGAGAGAGAGAAAAACCTCTTCTATTCTTAACAATTTTACCACCCACTCTTTTCCTATACTTACAAATGTCATTACTAGTAGCATCATCCATATTAACCTCAATAAAACTTAAGCAGGCAGTAGTAAATGTATTGCCGCAATCCTCCAGTCTTTTGGATATGGATTTCAGATATTCACATTGAAAGGCTAGTTTAATAAGGTAGAATAGTTGGCCCCTGTTTCCTGTATCTATTGATTTAAGAAATTAAACTAATCTAATCCAGTTTTCAGCCCAAAACTAAGAATGGCATGTGGTGAATTCTTTATTATTTCACACCTATGGACAAAAACCTTGCCAGATTGAGGACGCTATTATCTGCATCTACCATATATCCTGAGAACTATTGGGAAGGGTCTGTCTTCATCCTCTTTCTCTCACACATAGTATCTGGGCTGAATTGCCCCTTATGCCTCTGTGTGCCACCTCCCTCCTGGGAATCCATCTCCTTACTACATGGCATAACAACTTGTTGAAAATAATAGGCAGGGGTGAACTTTTTGTGTATAAAATGAAGTCTTAAAGTACAGGTTGACCTTATTTGTAGGGGTTGCATCCCAGTATACAACCATGGATATTGATGTTGCATGTAATGAAAAGTTGAGGCTAGGTGAACTGGGGAGCTAGATTCTAGAACACTAGAAAATGACTAAAAAGGGAAAAAAAATCAAACATATAAGGAAAGAGCAGAAATAATTATATTGCTCTTTGGCCATTTCTAATAATATTCCTTTCCCCCTATTTTATTGCAAACAGAAAAATCAGAAATAAAGACTATGTGTACTCTGGGGAGGATAAAATAAGAGGATGATTAAAAAGTGTCAGATTGCTGCTGATGTTTGGAAACTGGGAAAGTGATAGGAGTGAAGGGCAAATGTTTACTTCGCTATATGTGTAAAACAACAGACAGATCAGAGCTACATTTGGGAATGTATGCATATGTTAAAGAATGTACTATTCTGGTACAGAATTATCAACCATGGAAATGAGCAACTACAGCTAATGAAATCCCACCAGTGTATAAATTAAAATCACACCAATTACCTTGCACTTTCAAAAGTTGCAGAAGGTGACTTCCCAATAGCACCAAATCCAACACCAACAGCCAAACCCTCTGAAAAAGAGCAAGAAAGCCGTGGTTATTAATCCTGCATTAGGATAGTAATTAGCTTGGCAGACAGATTATTCTATTCAAATATTTGATTTATAAAACCTGCAGAATAGCAACAATTCTTACCTGATGTAAAAGTCTATAATTTTCCACTATCCTGAAAATTATAAATTTTCTGGTATCTACAAAACACATTACTAGTTAAGATAGAAATTATCCAAACCAAAGACCAATAATGACATTAATGATGATTTCCAAAGAAGCCATTATTATGCCCCCACTGGGAGCATAAAACTCATATACATTTGATTGTTCTGCTCTATAATTTTAAGCCTAAAAATTTACACAAGGGCACAGCATCAGATGCTGGAATTACTACTGTAGGTCCACACCATAATTTGGGCATGGTATCACAACATAAACTATTATTAATGTTAAGGATCATGCCAGTGGTGAAATTCAACTTTTTTTTTTACTACCGGTTCTGTGGGCATGGCTTGGTGGGCGTGGCTGGGAGGTCATGTGACTGGGTGGGCAGTTTCTGTAAGCAGGGCAAT
>JAEANM010025328.1:0-10965 GCA_017656035.1 Myanophis thanlyinensis | reverse complement strand
CCTCCCTTCCTACCTTAACTTACCCGCGGTTGCATAAGCATTTCACTGCATATCGTACCATGTATGATTTGTGTATGTGACCAATAAATTTGAAATTTGAAATTGGATTATCTCCCCTCCACCACCACCCAAATATACTTTCTGATAATGAGCTCACGGTTTCATTGAAAGCATCACCAGGACCTTCTTTGTGTTTTGACTTTCGCTACACCTTTGTGTTTGCTTCTTTTTACACAGCTCTTCTCCTCTCTCTGCACTGCTTAACATGTCTTGTGTTATGCATAACAGAGGGTGGTGTTGTTCTACCTGATGCCACTTTATTTAACAAGTGGAATGCACAGTCTGTTACAGTTTATTGTTTTGCTGACAGTTTTCAAAGGTTATTTTCGTGGGTAAACCTGGAGAAGCCAGGCATAGTTACCCAAGTGTCATGTGCATCTACTCACCCCCTCTTGTTTAGCTGAGCTGTTTAGAGTTTGCCTTCAACCAAAGAAAGAAAAGAGCTGAAAAGGGGATATATATATATTTTTAATCTAGAGAAGCTAACATGCTTCAAGGTCTTATTTAATGTGAAAAAAGGACTTTGATGGATATCTGTCAACCTGGAACGAATGAGTATTTGTTCCATGAGCCGACCTGGAGCCCAGCAAGAAACGTTTCCATTATGAAGAAATACATTTTCAGCCAAAGGATAGCATTAAGATAATTACACTATTAAGAATTAGGAATTACTCTTTTTATCCTCAGGGTGACACTCCTGGCATTTGTTATTTCTGCGCAGTCTTTGTCAATGTGACTTGCTCATATAAATTCTATCCTGATGATTTATGATTACAAATGCGGGTTCCCCCACCCCCTATTCTCATTTATTACATGGTGTCACATTTTATCACAACTGCATTTAATCATATCCTGTCTGCATGCTAATAGTTACAAATATGATACCTGTGTAGGACCAAAAAAAGCAATGTCTGTGACTGTCTGAAAATGCGATGCCTGGATGTGTTGTCGGAGTGGGGGTGGGGGTGGGAGGTAGGCAGAGAGAGAGAGAGAGAGAAAATAAATAGCTTTGCAAAGAAAATTCAGAACATCATTTTTCATGCATATATCTTTAAAACTATATCAGGTTGGCAACATTTCATAAAGCCTTTGCTAAAAGGCTAGTTCAACAGAATTCCCACATTTTTTAAGGTTTCATATAGGTCTCTACATTTGGTAATTATTCAAGGGGAAGAAAAAAACAAAAAACAGAATAAAAGAGAAGTGCCTGACTTCTACCAGCCACATTTTTTTTTTTTTAGGAAGCAGGAAAATGCTGAATGCTGATTAATCTCTTCATGATAACAAAGAGCCAAAATTCTGTTTCCTTAATTGCCTTTCTGTCCTTGATAAAAATTGGTCTTGGATTTGCTCAACTTCCTTCTCGGTGGAGATTCTCAGTCAACCCAGGTCAAATAAGCTTTTTTTTTCAAAAGGCAACTGTACTGTTTCGTTCCTTGAAGAGCACCTGTTATTTCTCATCCAAAAAGCTTTCTTATTTCCTTATTTCTTAATGACCCGTCTCAGAACTCTGGTTAATTTAATCTGAGTTTTGGGGTCAGTGGGCAAGCCATTTTATCCTGGCAACTGGATAAAAAAATGGACTGCATTCTGAACAGAGGAGAATGGGAGCTTAGTAAATAAGTCCTGTAAAGAAATTATGATGATTTAGGATTTTATTCGTGCACACAAAGCTACCTTATTTATTTATTTTTTACTTCGTTATTTCTAGGGCAGGGTGAAATGGGTAACCAAGATAGAGATGATATGATAAAAGAGATATTTAATAGTTAGGAGGGCACTTTGGATATACACAAAAAAATAACAAAGATTATTTGAACTAAAGAAATTCCATACTGGAACAAAATATAATCTTTTTTTCATCTTGTCCAGCAAAGGAACTTTTTCTAGTAAACTTGGTAGATAATGAGCTTAATGAGCTATGTGATATGAATATTCAGTCTAATGAAGTACACACAATCCATCTGAATGCACAGGTGTAGGGAAAGGGAACAGAATGCCAGGGTAGACTCAAGCAAGAATGTGCCAAAAATCAGGAGAAGATCAAAGTATGAATGATAAATTAAAAAAAAAATACCGAGACTCATGACACGAACTTCCACAAACAAGAAGTACAAAAGAACAGACAGGCCTTCCCCAAATTGTCTTTTAAATAATTTTCTATGATGAGAATGCTGAAAAACAGCTGGCCCAAGTCCAACACTCTTAGATTTTACAATAGGAGACAAAGAGAAATTCTATGCATAAGTTGCACGTGTGAAGTGTTTAAGAGTTTTTGAACTCTATGACTTGCCAATGTGGTTTGTTTGTTTGTTTTTATTTTTTGCCTATATATTTGCTTGATTTCTTTTCGATACTGGAAAAAATATTGATTATCAATAAAGGGATAGCATTAAGATGATGAGAAGTGATAATTTTATACCACACTTTATACCACACCGGTGAGGAAACATTTGGAATATTGCATCCAATCCTACTTCCCACAATACAAAACAGATGTTGAGACTCTAGAAAGAGAGCAGAGAAGATCAATAAAGATGATAAAGGGTCTGGAGGGAAAAATTGTATAATAAATGGTTGAAGGAGCTACCCATTGAAGAGAAGGATTAGGGGGCACATGTCTTATGATGATGCTTTTGACATTTTAATCAAAGCAGCAGAAGCTGAGGTTGGTCATATCTTAGGACAATTGATTGCCCTCACATATCCTGGTTGATGTATTCCAATTTTAAACTTAACAATATTATTCTTAACACTGACATCTTTAGAGGATTTATAAGCCTCTGAACAGGCTGGAGAGAATTTTGATGTTTGAATTCTAGTTTGGAAAGCTGTCAATGTCCAGTCCTTTCTCTTCTCTTTTCCTTTCCTTTTCTTTCTCTTCCCTTCCCTTCTCCAATATTTGGTGTCAAAACCACAGTCATTTGCCAAACATGATGGACAAATGTCTCAAGACTGACAAGACTATAGTAATTTTAACACTGTCAGCAGGGCTATGCATGTAGAAATTAAGTACATGGAAACTGACAGTGTCAATGCAAATTATTTTCCCCAGCCAAAAAAGTCTTTTGGGGAAACCTCCATCCTCTAACATCCAGTGTATATATGGACTTGATAGTCGACTGGACAAAATTGCTTAGCTGTCACTTTTTCCATCAAATTGGCAAGGTGTATCATGGAAATAAGTAGATCACAAATCCTACACGTTTGTGCTAGATGGGTGGTGACTCTGGACTTTGACTTTGAGTGTAACATATGCCAAAAGATGCATCAATCTTGTCTTGCTTAATATCAAACTAAGATAATTGCAGACTTATATATATATATTCTTCATATTATCTGCTCTCTGGTGATTGTAATGAAAAACAGAATGTCTTAAAGGAGTTTTAAATTGCACTGTAATGTTAAGATATTTGTTTCCAGTTAAATTTTCACTTGCTTTATAGTGTTTATCATTAGACAATCTTTATATGACAGACATATAATATAAATCTTAGTTATAATAAATTATGTTTATTCTGGCATGAACCATAAGATTAAAGTGTGACACCAACATCTTTAGTTTTATTTGGAACCAATTCCTATTGAGATCTATACATTTATATTTGCTTGGCAGTAAAGCCCATCAAACACAACTGAAATTACTTCTGAGTAAATGGCATAGGGTTTAATGTTAAAATGTTCAAAGGAGCATAAGTGGTGCAATCAAGTTAGTGTGGATTGGGAAGCAACAGTAGAGACTAAGGATCTTTGATTGATACAAAAGGAAATGATCACATTGATTCCTTTGAATCAAACCTCGGGATACAAATGCTGAAACTGTTTTCATATATCATAGGCAATATCAGAGCTAAATATTTAATGACATTTGCTATGATGGAATATAATCTGGATTCCCAGGACAGAGTGGGTGCATTCCAAAGAAGGACTCAATTCACGTAGTTTATGTTATAGAAAGAGGATGAAGACAGGCTCCTTCCTAACAGTTCCCACAGTAAATGCTTTATAGGGATGGTAGGGTGGTTTAGTTTGTTGAAATGTTTTTGTTAGGTGAGGAGCAATAAAGACATCTGCTTGGAATAATCACATCTTGCACAGCATTAGCTCAGTATTTATTTATTGCTCAGATCTATTTGATTCAACAATTTGAGTCTATTCAATCAATTCAAGAACTATTCAAATATTGTATTTTGGATTCTGTTGCACGTTCAATTTAAGATTCCATTTTTATTTAGGTCTTATCTAGCATAGAAGTTATATTCCTAAGAGGTTATACATTGTTTTAATGTCCAGACTAACTAAAGACTAAGGTCTACTTGTTGGTAAACAAGTAACCATATGCTGAATTTTACTACCAGTTTAGAAGGCAATAGTATCATGGTATAGTATCATAGTATCATTTTGCGTCTATATGATTTGCTTAGTAGCACCAACATAAGAATTTCCCCCTATGAATACTCTTTGACTTTTCTTCCCCTTGTGAATTGACTTGTTTCTAATCTACAAAATTTGTCTTGCTCACAGCTAAGGCATCTGACTAGGGACCCATCATGCAGTGTTCAGAAGAAAGATCTACATGCAGCATAAGGTACTATGATTAGTGCACACTAGGAAGCAACATGATTGCATTTCATGTTCAACTCAGTATGAAACCTATTCTGACTCAGTAGATCATTGTAATGGGTGCCATTTCTGCCTGTTTATATCAGTTCTATGCATTATACATAAAATACTAAAGTGTTCTAAAATGCTATCTCTGTATATATATAAGTGGCTAGAGAAATAGTTTCCTAAAGTTTGGCTGTTTGTACAGTGTAATGGAGGGAAACAAAAGTGTGTCGATAGATTTGCATATTCACTGTTGTAGCACACACATGTTTCATTCATTCATTCATTCATTCAATTTAAATAATCACCCATCTCATATTTATGACACTTCAGGAATCCTGGTTGCAAGGTGCACCAATTTGCAATAGTATGGGTATTTTGCAATAGCCTTGGACCCATGATATATAAAATAAATTAGGGAAGTGATCATTTTGCTCCAGAGTCATCAGATAAAAAAGATGGAAGTCCTAGGAAGGACTCAGTATTAGATGAGAAAAGATGAGTTATTGGTAGATGCCAAAAATATAAGTAACGGTTGAGAAGTTCCATAGGCTGCACGAGTCTCTCAAATTCATTTTAAAGCAGTCCAAGATCTACTAGCCAAAAACAGGTGGCACAGTTTCCTACTAATTTCTGGAAGGAGAGCAGTTAAAGTCCATTAAAGTTTTGATTTTAATATTTAAGCTCTATACAGTAGTTTCCTCCACAAAAGGAAAAAAAAGGGGGGGAAACAATGTAGTGTTCATTTTCTTTTGGTCAAAGTTACCCTTGTAGTCGCTGATTGCTGATAGGAGAAAAGGAATGTCCCCAAGCCACGAGAAGGTTGTCCATTCCACACCTAGATCCATGGATCTAGTCTGCTTTGATAATGGATTAACTGAATTCCCATAATGAGATTAAATAGGTTAACCAGGAATGAACTTTACTGTAGCTAGATGTTGGAGGCAGGGTTGATGACCACTTTCTAGTGTTGTATCCTAGAGATTTGCATTATCTTACAATGTAAGAAGGGGGAAAAAGGGCTAATTTTTTTGATTGAGCTGAATGTAAGTTTTAGCTTTGAAGCAACATCCTGTCTTAGTTAAGCACAAAGTCCTTTAAGAAGACCTCAAGTGCAACACCAAAAGGATTAAGAATATTAATTATAGCATTGCTATGAAGGTAGGATATAAAGTCATACATTTTTAAAAAGCTGTTCTTCAATTATTACTGTAAATTCAAAGCACTTGGTTTCAAGGACAAAGCAATGACTCTCCTAGCTGTGAGAGATTGTAAATGGATGGTGACATATATTGTATTTCTCAACACTTTTGACTAGTCAATTACAGGTGATTCAAATTTTAAGGGACAACTCAATCCTAAGTAGAAATAGTACAAATCTCAAAGGCTTTCAAAAGAAATGTTGTTTCATTTATAGACTATAGATCTGATTGTTAGTACCCAGACAAACTCTAAGACTGAACGTTCTTAACACAATCCCGTTCTTGATTAACAAAGTCCCATGGTGCTTATCTTGTTTTAATAACAGCTTGTGGGGCTAACATTAATGTGTCTCAGTAAATCAAAATGTTCAGTAATACAGTAATTTTCAGTTTGCAGTTTGCAGAAACATTTATTGCAATGACTAATCTCACAGTTGATGTCCACATGTAATATATCAGGGAGTTCTGTCCTTGATTTCTGACCAGCCTGGGTCTTCTTTATCAAAACATCTCACCATATTTGTGTTCTATTGCCCATTACATAAATAGATCATTGCAACGAATGATGCTTTTAAAATGACTCTTTGGTACCCTTGATATTATCTAAGAAACAAAGATATAGAGGGTTGGAGAAGAAATATGCTGTTTTACTGTTTTCAATGAGTCATCTAAGATTTATGTCTCACTCACTGCAGCTTCCCAACACTTGTGATCTGTAGCATACAGGTAGTCATGAGTAATATTATCCTCCATAAAACAATTTCGTACAATGTTGAGATGATATCTCTTTTTTTAAGCTTCATGAAAGTTTTCTTCCCATGAAAAGAGGTTTCTGTTTGGGTGCTTGACAATATGTTTTGAATTTCTCTTGAGGATTTTTCTGAGTAGGTTTTATTGCTGGAATTGATGGTGAGTGCAACTTCTGGTGTTCTTTTCTGTTACACATCTATCACTCCAAATATTTTATGATTGTTCATTTTTCCTAAGATGGAAAAAAAAAAGTCCTTGACTCAGCAGAGTGGGACTTCTTTGATAGCTTCTTGTGGGTTTGAATAAAATATGGAAAGACAAGAAAGCTGCAGATTACTGGCAGGCCATTGTTCCATATAACTTTGTAACTTGGTGCCATTCATTATGAGTCGTGATGGTGCAGTGGTCGGAATGCCGTACTGCAGGCTACTTCTACTGACTACTGGCTGCCAGCAGTTCAGCAGTTCGAGTCTCACCGGCTCAAGGTTGACTCGGCCTTCCATCCTTCTGAGGTCAGTAAAATGGGGACCCAGAATTTTGGAAGCAATATGTAAACTCCTTAGAGAGGGATATATAAAGTGGTATATATGTCTAAGTGCTAAGCGCTATTGCTATTTCACTCACAGAAACGTCATTAAAAACTTCATCTTTCTTTGAAGGAGATTTTAAAAAGCAAAACTTGTAAATTGAGTAAGTTGCTATAGGGCAATGGTCTAATTAATTGTGTTTTGGCAGATAAACCAATGGTAGGCATGGCAGTGCCCATGCATTGTGTGACGTTGTGTTTCCCTTGTATGTTTTTTAGGCTTCTAAGATTTCTTTCTTTAAAAAAAAACATTTTATTAGATTATAGAATAAAATACAAATGCAAATAGTAAGACACAGTGGGGAGGAGAAGAGAAAAGAAAAGTGAGGATGGAGGAAGAAAAGAAAAAAAAAACCCATAGACTTCTGACTCCCTCAGTTGCAGTAGAATAAAGTATTAGCGAGGCTCAGCTTTATACTTTTCCATAATAATATAAACTAGCCATTTCTACAACAACCAATCAATCTAATCTGTAAAACCCAAAATCAAACTTTCATTTTTTTGTCCACCTCAAGCACAAAGTCCATGTGGCAACAAAAGTACTTAGATTCTTTTCTTTGATCAAAACGGCCAATTTAGCCATCTCTGCCAACTCCATCAGGCTTCCAAGATTTCTGAGTCATGCCTAATGATGGTACATAGCCAAGTGCACTTTTCCTTAGCAATATACTTGTGGAATATTATTGTTGATTTCTCAGTGTCCATAGCAAACTCATGAGCAAATAGATTTATTTTTCCTTCATCGGTTTTCTTTTTCCCCATAACAGCTTATTTGAGAGAATGCATAGAAAGAAACCAGAAAGGAAAAAAAAAATAATGTTGCTTTTTCACGTTCCCTTCAAATATAGGGAAGGGAAATCAATGTGGGGAGTGGGAGACCTACACACAATGTTTTCCCTACCCCATCGTTGGAGGGAGCGTAAAACTTTGTAACCTGGATTATTTGAATAGATAATAACTAAGCCTTTCATTATCCTTTAATGCCAGTGGGAAAGATTAAAGAGAAAAGGACAAGGAAATGATTTATCTCTCTGCTACCCCGGACAGAACAGAAATGCAATAAAACAGTGAATAAATGGCAAAAGTGGCACTCAATTCACTAAATATTACAATAATGCTCATCATCATCATCATCTCTGACAGACGTTTTACACTTGCTTCTTCTCTTTCCTCTGCTACAATGTGCTTGTCTGGCAAAGGGCTGTTTTCTCCATGCATTGATGGGTGACCAAAGAACACATCTGCTAGCTGAACATGCATCCTAGGAACATCTTCATGCTGACAAAACAACTGGCCAAGTAAAAAAGAAAGAAAATTCCAGAGGTGTCAGAAACATGGCAAGCATAATCATCACTGGTTTTGGACAACTTTTGTCCGAAATTCTGAAACTCAAAATTTATATCTGAGGTCTTCAAACACTAATTTTCTGTTGGCATAACCAGAACAGAAATCAAACTGAGGCTGAGGCAGAAACATGGAAGAGTGTATCCAAGTTGATCTTGACTCTGTCTAACTACGTGGAAACATGTATGTCTCTTTTTCCTTGACATAAATATAGTTAATTGTGGGGGTTTTTTTTTCAACATATTCCTCCTTTTCCTCCACAAATGATCTATGGTCTAGAGGTTTCATGATAAAAAAATTCCCAGTTGGTACAATCATGGTCACATTTTTAAAGATCAGCTAAGGTCAGCTAGCTGCTACCATGTTCTGTGATGTTACTCACCCTGGAATTGAGCTCAGCTCCTAGTAATTATGTGGACACTTACATATTAGTAACTTTAAAACATTAGATTTCTTTATAGGTTATTGTCTGGAGCCCTAACATGGAAACCTTCTATCTTCAAAATGATAATGAATGCTTAATGGCATTAAATAGAAGTAAATGATGAAGAATTCTAGATAGTCCATTCATTTAAATGATCATTTCCTACAAGATCTACTGCTGAGTTGGTAAGGCCATGGGCAGAGTTAGATGTGCATGCAGTGAAAATTAGTGAAATTATATGTTATACGCAGTAATCCCTTTGCACTAATGGTAGAGAGGATTGGAACAAAGGAAACTCTGTATGAGTTCCATGAGTGATCTGGAATCGTGAATGGATCAACAGCTAATCACTTCCTGGGATAGGGAAAGACCCAGAGATCTTCTTAATTTTAATCTTTATTTAATTTCTATACCGCCTCCCTCCCGAAGGACATGAGGCGGTGTACAGCCTAATAAAACATGAGTATATACAATTAAAACCAGATTAAAATTTCAAATAATTACAATGGCCGATCAATCAAAAACCCAATTTAAATAGGAACAGTTAAAAATATTAAACAATTAAAATTAAAATTTAAAAACTGGTTTAAAACAAATTTAAAACCCTCATTAAGTACTAGGACAGACCGGCCTGCTGAAACAGGTAGGTTTTTAATGCGCGCCGGAAGTCCTGGAGGTCCGTGATGGTCTAGATCTCCAGGGGCAATTCGTTCCAGAGGGAGGATGCCCCCACAGGGAAGGCTCGCACCCTCGGGGCTGTCAGACAACACCGTCCAGACAGTGGAACCCCAAGGAGGCCCATCCTGTGGCCGCGGACAGGTCGGCTGGAGGCTGATGATGGCAACAGGCGGTCCTGTAAGTACCCAGGTCCCAGAGATGTATAGATGGACTTATGGACTTCAGTGTAGTTGCAGGATATAATCTGAGTCAGTAACCAGACTAAACCTCTGGACCCAGTGACCAATCCAGATTTGATCCTGCAACATTTTCCTGGAAAACACATATTTTGTCTAGTTGTCCAGTAAGCCGTGGAACAGACCATCTCAAAAGTTGTCCAATTGCAACTGCAGTAGCTCTTTTGTTTTTATGAACATTAACATTAGAATTTCAATAGCAGTAACATTAAAATGATGTCACCTAGTGGCTCACCAGCCTACTAAATAACAGCATGTCTGAAAAAGATCATCTCTGAACTGTTGACTGAGTTCAAAGGATGAGGTTCTTTTTTCCTAATGGGAACTTATAACAATGAACATAATAGCACATCTATAATGAGTGGCCTTTGTTATATTTCAAGAGACAAAAAGAAAAGGGAGGGGGAAGCAATTGTGAAAGGATCCTTGTGGCAGAATAGTAGCATTTATAAGAAATAGATTAACTACTTTTCATGCCTGCCATTCTGTGTGTATGTGTGATTAATATTATGTTTGGCCATTTCACCCATAAAGTCAAAACCCCTTTTAGTTTAGGATATAAAGTAGCATTATTCAGTATAATATTCCATAGATTAAACTAAATTACAGACATAGAATTTTTTTCCTTCCTAATTTTAGGTAGTTCTTATTTTATTTTTGTATGCAAAAGCTCTCTATTAACTCTTTAATTCAGATTTTTACTTTATCTCAACATATACAGTATGCAATTATAGAAAGCTCTTTGATTCTATTAGAGAAGCTGTCATTCACAACTATTAAAGTTAAGAACTGGTAAAAGTATCAGGTTATAAGAAGAGCTGTAGTGGCACAGTAGTTAGAATGCATTATTGCAGATGAATTCTACTGACTTCTGGTTCTGCAGTTCGAGTCTCACCAGCTCATGGTTGACTCAGCCTTCCATCCTTCCAAGGTTGGTAAAATGAGGACTCAGATTGTTGGGGGCAATATGCTGAATCTGTAAACTGCTTAGAGAGGGCTGTGCTATTGCTATTGCTATTGCTATTGCTATTGCTATTGCTATTGCTATTGCTATTGCTATTGCTATTGCTATTGCTA
>JAEANM010025327.1:0-10965 GCA_017656035.1 Myanophis thanlyinensis | reverse complement strand
CAGGGCAATGGTCGGAGCCGCGGCAAAGCTTCCAAAGAGCTGCATGCGGCTCCAGAGCCGCGGGTTGCCGACCCCCGGGATAGTATGTCAGAGCTTAGGTTTCACCCTCTGTGGCTCCTGCATCTGCTTTTAGAGTTCATTGTATGCTATTTTAATCATAAAAGTAGCATTTAGTGGGATTAGGAATTGCACTGAACAATAAAATTAGATACAAAATAAAATTATGTGCTAGAATCCCAACAATGATGAGAAAAAAATACCCTGTTTGGGTAGGAGTCTTAAACTAAGCCATTATTTCTACGTATATAGCTATGGGGAATCCATATGCCTCAGTTTATCAGGATGCAAGGCACAGATACCAAACCATGCAGAATTAGTTTAGCATTGTAGGATTCTTGGCTCATTGAGGAGCCATTTAGCTGTGTAGGTTTTAGATTTTATCGGGAACATATGGACCTCCAGATATCAGTGAGATGTAAGGTCCAAAATCCTTCATCTTTGGCCATACTGGTTGGGCTACTAAAAGGCACATTCTCTCTGGCTGATTTGTGTTTAAATGTCATTTATATTCTTGTCCAGTCTTCCAAGACTATATGTATGTCTTGGAATACTGGACATCAAAAATCTTTGTTTTTTCATGGAAATTCAATATAGAGGCTGCTGTAACTGCTCTCCTACATCCTTCTAATTCTTTTGCAATTTCAAATTATCCAGGTATTGTAATGGCTTACTTACAAAGCCCTTCAACCCCAGTTAAGCCCCGTGGCTACGTATATTAGCTACTTACATTGTAGGATTTTGAGTGACAAGGGCAGGTATAGTGATTTTATATAAGAAGAGTTGTCTTTGGTTTTGTCCAATAGCAGAATAAAGTTGGTAAACAGGTTGTCCCCAGTTATTCTTCTGGCAGATTTCTTCTAATATCTATAATGATAAAATGAATCTAACACTATTTCCATACATGTATAATCATCACTTATGGAGTGACAGTATGCAAATCACAGAAGTAGTGAGTAATAGACATTCCAGGCAGGAGATAATGATAAAGGTAAAGATTCCCCCTGTCCAGTTGGGTTCAATTTATCTCCATTTCTTAGGTGAGCGAGCCAGCATTGTCCAAAGACCTTGCCATGGTCCATGTTGCTAGCATGACTATATGTTGAGGCGCACTGAAGAGGTAACTATTTATCTATTCACATTTTCATGCTTTCAAACAGCTAGGTGGGCAGGAGCTGGGGCAAATAACTGGAGCTCTCTGGTGCTCAGGTTTTGGACCTGGGCTGTCAGCTTTTCAGCTGACAAGGTCAGAATCTTTAATCACTCTGCATCTTTAACCACTGTACTCCCTGTATATAAAATTATGGAAATCTATGGTGTCTACTTGACACTATACTCTTTCATACTTTTCTATTTGTGCAGGCTACTCTTCTTCCATCTCATCCATACATTGATTCAAACATTGCTTTCCAGCTCTAATCAATTCTGATTCCTTCATATATTTGCTTGGAAATACAAGCCTCAATCATTTTCTGGTCCAAACTATTTCAACCTACTTCTATTGATGATTCTTTTCTGTACTCTGTGTACTTTAATTTAGCTCTTATTCATTTGGGATCTCATTTTGTTTTATCACATATGTTTCTCATTCCCATCTCATTTCTCCTGATACACCCAAGATTCACTTTCATGTAACAAAGGGGGTAGAAACATGCTTTTATTTTTAGCCGTGTAAGCATTCCTTCTACATAGAAGGCTACATACTGTCTAAAGCCCATCAACCTTCTTTGAAATTTCTCCATTTTATCATCTTTAATCAAGATTCTGTCAAGATACACAACTTTGCCTATTTTACTTAATATAGCATATTTATATAGTTGCCCATCTCACAGTAAAGTGATTTTAGGAGGCTTACAATAAAACCAATTAAAACATTTAAAAATACAATTAAAAGACATCACTTGCTTTAAAGACATTTGCTTAATTTTAAGACCTAGACTGGTGCACTTAAGATGCTGGGCTTGGAGGGAGAAGACTCAAGTTCTAATGTTCCCGTAGGCTTGGAAACTAACATGATGACTTGGGGCAGTCACTCCATTTCAATATTAAACGGCGAAATCAGAAAGCCTCTTGGAAAAAGGCAATGCAGTAGCAAAACCACCATTGCAATCTTGGGAAGAAAATTGCATGGAGTGTTCCATAAATTCACTTGGACTCAAAATCGACTCAATGAATAAAATGAAACAAAGACCTTATACACATTTGCTCCATTTTCTCTGCCAAGCCCAAATACCTTGACCTTCGGTAAAGAGTTTTCAGATCTGTGCAAACTATCCTTTCCTGCAGGTTGTTTGGGTTCTCAGCTAATAACATGGCATTGTGTGTACAGAAAAGGACGTGTTTTCACAGATGACTTTCTATAATCCAGCAGTATGTCCAGCATAATCTCATTGTGCCACCAGCTCACAAAGGGAGTTGTGAAAAAATATTACTTCGATAGGAATGCTGTTCTGCGTCAAAACTGTGTGTAGTGAAATCAAATAGAATAAACACCACCACCAACAACAACAACAAAAATGCACAGTGTGCAAAGATTTCTTATAGAAACTGGGAAAGCTTATCAAGAGCTGAAATGTTGCCTTTAGATCTGTTTTACCCACCTGTGGGGCAAGCTTAACTCCTTGTGGCTTTAAATTGACGTGGTTCATCGGCGTCAGCTCCATTCCAGGCAAAAGGTCATAGAGTTTGTCCTCCCCTCTTTTTTCTCCTTTAAGCTGGTATCCACGACCCAGGGCAGGGTTAGCCAAGTAGCCTCGACCGCCTACTCCTCTAATTCCAGCAGCCCCTACAGGTACATTCATGTAAATTTCTAGGAATGTAAGAAGGCATTGAACTGAATCAAATCACAAGAAAATCTTCCTGATTCTTACAGTAGTGGAAGGCTTGATTGCACACACTGGCTTAATGTGGAGTTTTGATGTGAGAATGAAAAGTGGGTCACCTTTTACTGAGTCTCAAAGGGTCAAGAGGAAGACCCAAGTAGCTGCAACATTAGGTAGCCGGTCTATAAACTATTTAGACCAGTGTCTATAGAGATTCCCAGTCATCCAGGTCATGGCTGTCCCAAAGATGCTTTTTCAAGAGGCAACTGGACTTTCTGGTTTTTCTTTGAAGATGTTTCGCTTCTCATCCAAAAAACTTCTTCAGCTCTTTAGAGCAGTTTAGACCACTGTTTGTTTAGATCAGCGTTTCTCAACCTTGCCAACTTTAATATGTGGACTTCAAGTCCTGCAGTTCTCCAAGGGAATTATGGTAGTTGAAATCTGTCCTTCTTAAAGGTGACAAAATTGAGATACTATCTGATGCATATTTCAAGAGATTAAAATTCTGCAGAACACAGCAGAGTTTTAGTTTCAAACCATCAGGTATTACATTAATTTCTTCATCTACGATAACATTGAGAGTTTCAGCTCCTGACATTAACATTTCTTTAGCTACGTCAATAAAATGTATCTCACTGAGTAGCAGCAGTACACAAAGAACAAACTCTGTTTATTGCCTTTGAAACGAAGAGTGGTAATTCACAGCAATGTGTACAGCTCCCAATAAGATTTTATTGTGAATTGGGAGGTATCCTTTGGGCTTCTAATTATTGTTAGTATTAGTAAGTTCACCTCACAGATGTTGGGTTTCCTAGGGTTCTACTTAAACATGCTTCACACTAAAAAAAAATATTGAACCTGGGAATTGCAATCCTCTGTAAGGATAAATACAATATTATTTTATACATTGTACATTTTCTGCACTGCATTCTAATTATGTCATTATTAATGTAACACAAGCTTTCCCATTTTCCATTTCATTAAATGCCTGAAGACTCAGTGACTGAATATGTTGGACTTATTCTAAATCACTTTCTTATCTCGTTTTTTTTCTCTGCAGTTATTGTTTTCAATTCTAATTCAATTCTAGAAGCCAATTCTAAGAGGATTATCTTTTACAGGTAAAGAGCTGGGGCTCCAAAGTCACAATTGCTGTAGAGACTGAAATTTATTTTTTTACACATTTAAAGTTAAGCTTTTCAGTTTTAATGTATAATTTTGACATGATAGCTTTACCAATCTCATCCCAATCACACATTGGAATTAGTTCATTTCTGTAAGCATTTATGTTCACACATTCATGTATATTACTTTTGATATTTCCTTACTGAATTTATTAGCCTATGGAAAGAGACATGTCTGCTGAAAACTAAAAATTTGAATGCTGCATTTATGAAACAAACTATAGGCATAGTTGGTTTCACTGTGGGCACTTTTTAGTTCCTTAAGGTTTCCATCAAAGGCAAATCAGTAGACCTCTAGTTCAGGGGTGTCAAACTCAATTATCTGATGGCCTCATCAGGGTTTGGCCTGGGGTGTGTGTGTGGCCAGTTTGATGTCACTCTCATGGGTGGGTGTGCCTGGAGCGGCCCGAGTGCTCTGCCAGTGAAAACAGGGTTAGTTTCTAGCTGCTATAGCTTCCTGCAACCCTCTGCCAGTGAAAACGGAGCTTGGGAGGGCTGCCGCATCCTTCACAAGATCTGTTTTCAGCCGCCATGGCTTCCTGCAACACTCTGCCAGCGAAAACGGAGCTCAAGAGAGCTGAGTATGGCCTCGAAAGCTCTGTTTTCACTGGTAGAGGCACAACAGGCCGGTCCTTTGCTGTTTCCAGTGTGGCCCCATGGGCCAGATCTAAGTACCCTGTGGCCCAGATGTGGCCTGCAGGCCTTGAGTTTGACACCCCTGCTCTAGTTCAAGATAGATCAGTCTGTTTCATTCCTTTGTTTAAGCAGAGCTTCATGCTCTATCAAATGACCAAAATCTAAGAAGGAACCCTGGGTGGGCAGTGGTTAAAATGAAGTATTGCAGACAACTCTGCCCGAACCTGGAGTTCAAATCTGATGCAGCTCAAGGTTGATTCAGTCTTCTATACTTCTGAGGTCAGTAAAATGAGGATGCAGAGTGCTATGAAATAATGCTTTAACAGTATTTCCAGAGATTGCTAGAAAGGGCCTAAATGCTATTGCTCAATACAGTTGCTACTTGCTTGTAGAGTTGCAAAAGAATTCTATTATGAATTCTTCATGGACTGGATTTTCATTCAATATTCTTATAAACAACATACAGTAACTTATATTCTGAATGTTGACTGAGATAAGCTTTTTAAATTAAATCTCACTCATACATTTTAGCCTTCTCCAATTTGTATCTTTGTGCCTTCCATATATATTGAACTACAATCTTTGTAACAGCCACTTGACACTGACATGTTGACTGGAAATTTGGGAGCTATTTTCTTTGTTGTTAGTTGCAAAGTCATGTCCGACCCATCGTGACCCCATGGACAACTTTCTTCCAGGCCTTCCTGTCCTCTACCATCCCCCAGAGTCCATTTAGCTCACGCCAACTGCTTCAGTGACTTCATCCAGCCACCTAATTCTCTGCCATCCCCGTCTTCTTTTGCCCTCAATTGTTCCTAGCATTAGGCTCTTCTCCAGTGAGTCTTTCCTTGTCATTAGGTGGCCAAAGTATTTGAGTTTCATCTTCGAGATCTGGCCTTCTAAAGATCAGTCAGGGTTGATCTCCTCTAGGACTGACTGGTTTGATCGCTTTGCAGTCCAAGGGACTTGCAGGAGTCTTCTCCAGTACCATAGTTCAAAGGCCTCAATTCTTTGACGCTCAGCCTTCCTTATGGTCCAACTTTCACAGCCATACATTGCAACTGGGAAAACCATAGCCTTGACTATTTATACTTTTGTTGGCAGGGTGTTGTCTTTGCTTTTTAGTGTGCTGTCTAACTTTGCCATGGCTTTCCTCCCCAGGAGCAAGCATCTTTTAATTTCTTGGCTGTAGTCCTCATCTGCGGTGATCTTGGAGCCCAGGAAAATAAAATCTGTCACTACCTCCATTTCTTCCCCATTTATTTGATATGAATTGAGAAGGCTGGGTGCCATGATCTTAGTTTTCTTAAAGTTGAGTTTCAAACTATTCTCTAACATAGTTTAAATACACCAGATTGGAGAAAGGTCATAATCATATCACCTAAGATTCTTTTGGCCGTATATTTCGTTCACATATATGACAATTAGTTGGGCTAATTTTATTTTGAAGAGCAATGCAGGTTTCATTAAAGATCTTTAATTAAAATGTGTAAGAGAGGGGACATGGGTATTTATTAAAGTGACCCATTCCATATCAGAAGAGACCTGTCCAAAATAAAAATAATGAAGGACAGTTCCAACCAAGTAACAACATTGACATATTCTGCATTGCTCAATAGAATTACCTCTAATGGTTGAAGGTCTAATAATGCCTCTGTTGGTGAGATGGCCTTTAGCAGCAGGGAAATGAAGGCCAGGAATGGCAGCATAGGCTTGTGGTGCATAGAAAACTGGAGCTCCTAGATAAGCTGTGGCAGGATCGTAGACGTGGCCAAAGGTGTAAGTGAATTCTGGCAATGCGGCTCCTCGTCCTCCTGTACCTCTGGTGTACCTAACATAACTGTCTTTGTCAACCGGTTTTGCTAAGGTGACTTCAATGGGAGAGCCATCCAACACCTTGAAGATGAAAGAGAACACAAGGAAGTTATATGAGATATCATTCTTCTTCTTCTACATCACCACCACCATCAGCCATTGTCTATCCACTGCAGGGTGAAGGCCTCTTCTGCACATTTCCAGCCAATACAGTCTTGAGCTATATCGCATCCTATTTATGAGATATAGGATGAGAAAAATAAATGATTTATAAAATACTAGATACTAAACCATACATGTACACATATATCATTGGGTCATAGGAATTAGAGAAATGCCTCTTTTGATGCATGGCTCATTTGCAATTATAGTTTCTGAAAATCTTTCCTTGTATACAAATAGGTAGTCCTTGACTTATGACCTCAACTGAACCCAAATTTTCAGTTGCTAAGTGAGACATTTGTTAAGTGAATTTTGCCCCATTTTACACTCTTTCTTGCCACTGTTGTGAAGTGAATCATTGTAGTTGTTAAGTTAGTAGGTTGTTAAGCAAGTCTGGCTTCCCCATTGACTTTGTTTGTCAGAAGGTCACAAAAGAGATCACATGACCCCCCCCCCAGGGCACAGCAATGTCATAAATGTGAGTCAATGGCTAAGTGTCTGAATTTTGATCATAAGAATGCTGCAATGATCATAAGTGTGAAAAATGGTCATAAATCACTTTTGGGTGTGCCATTGTAACTTCAAATAGTCACTAAACAAGTTGTTATAAATTGAGGACTACTTGTACTGTAAATCTGGATTTTCTGGCATACAATTTTGGTATCCCTGTATGAAAATTGTCTACGTAAGTGGGGAAAGACTTGCACAGATGTTCAAAGAGCAGCAGGAGGAGTGCATCAAAACACACAGACGCACAGAGCACACATGGTATTTTTGAAAGCAAATTTTGCACCATTGAAATGGACTAGTTTAGACTGGTGTTTTGCTAGTTGAACATTTATGGGATTATAATATATATAATAATGCAGTTGCTTTTGGTTGACTCTGATGATTTATCAGGCAGCTCAAAATCCAAACAACAATGAACCACATATTTCATAGTAGAAAAACTGCTGGAGTGCAAAATGAAGCAATTCCCTTCAAACTCTCTGCCAAGCCTTTTATAGTGCGCATTATTTGATACGTACATACCCCCACCCTACCCTCTAAGCAGCATTACCAGTACTAGAACCAACATCATGAATCATATTATGCAACATGCATGCAAGTCTCTGTCTTCCTTCCAGCAACTGCAGAACTAATCCATCATTACCTTCCCATTTAAGATTTTCATGGCTTCTACTGCATCTTCTCGATTATTAAAGTGCACAAATGCATAGTCTCTAATTTTCTTCACCCGTTCCACTGAACCTGCAGAAGAAATTCGGAGGATAAATGTCACGTGCATATTTGTACAATAAAAGGCATATCCTTACGCTCTCTTTTAAGTTTAGATCTCATGTTTTAATTTTAAATTATGTTTTTTGTGCTGCATTAAATCCTGGCAATGTAAACCACGAATGATAATTGCACTGTTTGAATCTCTACTAGTTTAGAGGCATTGTAATATTCTCCCCCTTTGGTATATTTATCAGTTGCTACCTCCAGACGGGAATTTCCTTCTGCATAGTAAGAAGCAGCCTGCCATAATATTAATCTTGTTACAGGTAGTCCTTGACTTACAACCATTTATTTAGTGACCATTCAAAATTACAAGGGCACTGAAAAAAGTGACTTAGACTATTTTTCACATGACTATTGCAGCATCCCCACATGATCAAAATTTGGACACTTGGCAAGCGACTCATAGTTATGACAGTTGCAGTATCCCGGAGTCATGTGATCCCCTTTTGTGACCATCTGACAAGCAAAGTCAATGGGGAAGAGAGATTCACTTAACAACCGCGTTGCTAACTGAACTACTGCAGTGATTCACTTAGCAACTGTGGCAAGAAAGGTTGTAACATGAGGCCAAATTCACTTAACAACTATTTTAGTTAGCAGTGGAAAGTTTGGGCCAAATTGTGGTTGTAAGTTGAGGACCACCTGGACATATAAAGTATGTAAGCAATTCCTGTACATGTCATGGATGGGCAACCTTTTTTTCTTGTGGAATTCCCATTTCCTGTTTTTGTTAAGGGAAAAATATCTCGTGGAGTTGTGACATAACTGGAGTAAGCTGAGTGGAAATCTTTGACCTCTGTTTTTCATTTAAAAAAAAAGTTTTGGTGCGCGTTTTAAAAATGAAAATGTCCAATAGGGATTGTTTTCCCCTGTAAACATCTCTCTGTGAATGCATAAATAATGCCCTTTTAGGAGAACCGAGGCTGTTCAATAGTTTTTCTAATGCCTTAATCCTTTGCAAGTCTTAAAAGGCTTGTATCATCTCCAAAACAAATTCCCTAGTCAAAAATGTCTTTTTTGAAGTTTGGATTCTATGGATGCCTATGGAGACAAGCTCTGGCTGCCTTCATTGGCTTCAGTGATTCATAGTGATCTGAGATTTAAAGAAGGCCAGAGTTTAATTTTAAAAAATGGCATTCTAACTGATATACATTTAAACAGTATAGCACATTGATGGGATAAAGGGAGAAGAAACATGGCATGAGGACTCCAAGCTTTGCAGAAGAGTGCTGAGAAGTGACCCCAATGGAGCCTAATGATGTGATCTTGATACTACCCCCAAATTTAATATTGACTGGATTAGATTAGGGGACTGGATCAGAAGTGAAATTCAGCAGGTTCTAGCAGGTTCGCTAGAACCGATAGTACATTTTCTAAACAGTTTGGAGAACCAGTTGTTAGAAGAAATCTCCTTTTGTTTTTTTTCCACTTTACAGGGTTAATCATGTAAGGAAGGTAGGAAAGAAACAGTCTGGTGTTGTTTCTAGCCTAATCTTTATTGCCCTGCTTACAGAAACTGCCCACCCAATCACATGACCCCCTAAGTCCCACCCACCAAACCACGCCCACAGAACCGGTAGTAAAAAAATTGAATTCCACCACTGATGGTAAAACATATAAAGAACGGTTGCTAGAATCGGGTATGTTTAGTTTGATGAAAAGAAGGACTAGGGGTGACATGATAGCAGTCTTCCAATCTCTCACGGGTTGTGACAAAGAAGAGGGAGTCAAGCTATTCTCCAAAGCAGCCGAAAGCAGATTAGAATGCAAACTAATCAAGGAGAGAAGCAACCTGGATTAAGCAGAAATTTCTTACAGTTACGATACTTGCCTCCAGAAATTGTGGAAACTCAAACACTGGAAGTTTTTAAGAAGTGATTGGGCAACCATTTGTCTGAAATGATATAGGGTTTCCTGCCTGAGCATGGGGTTGGACTAGACCAGTGTTTCTCAACCTTGGCGACTTTAAGATGTTTGGACTTCAACTCCCAGAATTCCCCAGCCAGCAAAGCTCCCTGCCAATTCTGTTATTCTGTCATAGAGTTACCAAGTCATATAAATAATAATTTTGTACTGCATAATTGTACATACATCTTTGGGAAAAACTAAAGATAAAATCAAAATCTTTTGAAAGAAGCTATACATTTAGCCAAGTACATAGCTTTTTAAATAAACCCTCAAAGCCTCTCTTTATTTCTGCTTCTCTGTTCAGGCTCTGGGACTCTGATGTGGCTGGAGAATTTGTTGCCTGAATTTCCTCTAGCAAACAGCTGTGCTCAGTTTTAATGACCAAGTACAACTGTTGGCCACTGATCAATATTTTATTAAACTGTTTAATGAGATTATTTTGGAGACTATGATCTTTTAAAATGCCAGTTGAAGTACTGGTCTTATTCCCCCAGAAAAATATAGTTTTTATTCATGCACCAATTAGGTTAATTTGATTGTTAGTAGGTCTATTTAATATAGTATATAAATATGAATAAATAAATAAATAAATAAATAGTGAAAAGGCTGGTTTAATGAGGCTTATGCAAATAGGGAAATAAGTTAAACCCCCCTCCCTACACACATAATAATATAAAAAAAACAGTAAGAAAAGAGTTAAAAAACAAATAGATTTCCAGATATACCATTCTTTGAGCATTTATTGTTATTGGTAGCAGGCAAATGCTGCTGTTCCAGATGTAGTCAGATTGCTGGTAAGCCAGGGGTGTCAAACTTGCATCATCACGGCGGTGTCACATAACATATTGCGACTTTCCCCCCTTTGCTAAAGGTGGTGGGTGGCCACGAGTTTGAAAGCCTTCTGGTAGGCGATGAAATGGAAGCAGGGCCTTCCCAGGGGCGACACCTGTTTTATAGAATGACCTGCTGCCAGGATGATTCAGCAATGATGTGTTTTATTAGATCTTCCATTCAGGACCTTGTTAAATCCCCGATTGACCCAGACCCGTTAAAAGATGAAGCCGAGGCGAGGTAGAGTTATCTGCTTTATTTCCGGC
>JAEANM010025326.1:0-10965 GCA_017656035.1 Myanophis thanlyinensis | reverse complement strand
TGTTTCTCAATCTTGGTCTCTTTTAAGGTTCATAGACCTCAGCTCCCAGAATTCCCCCAGCTAGCATGTTATAATCATCCTTCCGTCCTTCCGTCCTTCCTTCCTGCCTTCCTTCCTTTCCGTCCAAAACCCAAAATCTACTCTCTCTGTGTGTGGGGGATGCTCTGTAATACTTCCCCTCTTTATCACATTGTTCCAGGGTGGGGGCCTCGCCAAGCCCCCTTTGTGTCTCTGTTTACAGGCACAAAGGGGAGGCGACAAACAAGAGAATGCAGGGGGGTGGGGGACGAGGTCCTGGGGGACATTTTCAGTAATGGGGGGGGGGGGCAGAGGGCAGGAGACAGAAGAGGGAGCAAGGCAAGACAATCCTTTCAGCTTTGGGTTAATCTGTTGTCCGGCTGATTGTGCAAATTCAGAAGATGGGTTCGTTCAGTCCGCAGGTGAGCTGTGCTGGGGGAATCGAACAGGTATGGCTTGGGCGGAAGTGTGCTCCATTCATTCTGGGATGCAGAGAGAGAGAGAAGCATCTCTTCCTTAAGCTGCATTCAGATCCTGGAGACTTCATGGACAAGTCCAGGCCATTGTTCCTTTATGTCCAGAATGTTTTGAGACTTGGTCTCTCATTCAGATCTGAAGTGCTGTCTCTTAGCTTGCCATCTGCCTTCTGTTTACATGGTATCTGATGTCAGCTTTTGGGGAGGTGTGTGTGTGTGTTGCTATCTTTCCTGCCTCCTTCGTTTCCTTTCTGGAGAGAGACGTGCTACAAAAAACGCATTGTCTCCACCAGACACTGAATAAACAGCGGCCGGAGAGCCTGTAAGTCCAGGGTCAGCAAAGGCGACACAGTCATGGAAGGCTGCTTGTAAACGGGATCACTCCTTATCGGCTGCCCCTCTTTTACGGAGCCACTGGCTGGCTCGACAGTCTCAGAACCAAGTCACAAATAGAAAAACCACATAGGTAGCTTTGCAAACGCATAAAAACGCCACCGTAACGCCAAAGTAGCCAAGAGCGAAAGCCGTTAAGTAAAGAAAGAAGGGGGAAAATGCATTGAAAAGGAAGAATAAAAAGAAGTTTCAAATTTCCTTTGCAGCAAATATAATTGCAGGCAATTACAACATGCTATGATCACCAAATAAAGTTTGCTCTTTTCATTATCCAGGTTTTTTTTTTTCTCCTAACCCTCCCCCTGACCATCAAAACCACAAATCATAAATGTATGTTTTTCCATTTTATGGAGTCAGCCTATAAAGGGTTTCCAGCCAACCATAAATCAGCTGCCTTTTTTTTTTTCCCTCCAAGGGCTACAAAGAAGGAGCTTGATCAAGGGGCAAGCAAGACGTTTGGGCTCCCACGCACGTGGCGTAGCGCACTCGGTCAACCTTGGCTGGACTTGGCTTGGAGACCAAGACTAGGAAATTAAAAAAATAAAATAAAAGTCAATGGCAGCCGACTTCTTTGCTGCTGCTGCCAAAACCAAAGTCTAGATGAGTCCGTGCAGTCAGCGAGGGCTCAGCTTCAAGATCTGACTGCTCCGAACGTCTCTTGCACATTTGGTGGAGATTAGTCAGTGAGAATAGAGCTGGAAGGGACCTGGGAGGTCTTCTAGTCCAGCCCCCTGCTCAAGCAAGGAGACACTAAACATTTAGAACATAGAATAATAGAGTTGGAAGGGACCTGGGAGGTCTTCTAGTCCAGCCCCCAGCTGAAGCAAGGAGACCATAAACATTTAGAACATAGAATAACAGAGCTGGAAGGCACCTGGGAGGTCTTCTAGTCCAGCCCCCAGCTCAAGCAAGGAGAGCCTAAACATTTAAAATATAGAATAACAGAGCTGGAAGGGACCTGGGAGGTCTTCTAGTCCAGCCCCCTGCTCAAGAAAGAAGACCCTAATCATTTAAAATATAGAATAATAGAGCTGGAAGGGACCTGGGAGGTCTTCTAGTCCAGCCCCCTGCTCAAGCAAGGAGACCCTAAACATTTAGAACATAGAATAATAGAGCTGGAAGAGACCTTGGAGGTCTTCTAGTCCAGCCCCCAGCTCAAGCAAGGAGACCCTAATCATTTAAAATATAGAACAATAGAGTTGGAAGGGACCTTGGAGGTCTTCTAGTCCAGCCCCCAACTCAAGCAAGGAGACCCTAAACGTTTAGAACCTAGAATAACAGAGCTGGAAGGGACCTGGGAGGTCTTCTAGTCCAGCCCCCTGCTCAAGAAAGAAGACCCTAATCATTTAAAATATAGAATAATAGAGCTGGAAGGGACCTGGGAGGTCTTCTAGTCCAGCCCCCTGCTCAAGCAAGGAGACCCTAAACATTTAGAACATAGAATAATAGAGCTGGAAGGGACCTTGGAGGTCTTCTAGTCCAGCCCCCAACTCAAGCAAGGAGACCCTAAACGTTTAGAACCTAGAATAACAGAGCTGGAAGGGACCTGGGAGGTCTTCTAGTCCAGCCCCCAGCTGAAGCAGGAGACCCTAGACCCTTCCAGATATGCAAACCTTCTTGAGAAGACCTCATTTGCAATTCCCCGCTGGAGAAACCCACCGCCCAACGGCCACCCCTGTTTGATTCTTCTCCCTCCCACCTTCCAGGTAAATCCAACTTCATCTCCCAACACCCCCCCCCCCCCTCCAACACACTCCGCGCCTCTCCCAGAAAACGACAACTCCCAACCTGCCCAGCGCGCCCAGCCTCCAGGAGGCGGCCCGACGGTTCGAAACCGACCAATCAGAGGGAGGGAAAGGGGCGCGGCCGGGCCGGTTGGGCGGAGTCGCGCTCTTGCCATTGGCTAATTCGAGCGGGGAGGGGGCGGGGCTCGGGGAAGGCTGGCTTCTGGCTAGGAGGCGCGGCTGCTTTCAGATCCGCGTCGGGATCCGCAGCTGGTGGATCGCTCGCTGTCTGCCTTTGGATGGCTCTGCGCGGCCGGGCGAGGTGCGTCGGTCCGATCCGGATCAGGGGAGTTCGGAAGCCCATTCTTGATCCGGATTAAGAGGGTTGGGAGGAGGGTCGCCCGGCCGGGGAGGGGTCTTTGTGCCTGCCTGGGAGGAGGAGGAGGAGGAGGAGGAGGAGCTGGCGGCGTGGCAGCAGCGGCGATCGGGTTGGGATCGAGTCGGGCTTCTGCTGGTCGGTCGAGGATCCAGCGGGTTCCCTTCGCACGATCGGCGGAGATTTGCTTTGCACGGGTTCGGAGGGTGGTGTGAATGCGTGTCCCAGGTGTAGGTGTGTGAATGGTGTGTGAATGCATGGCTGGTGTGGACCGGAGAGATCTGCCCTTCCCAGCCGGGCTAGGCGAGGCTGTCCCTGTCTGGGCTGATGGTCAGCAGTGGGATGCCAGTGTGGATCCAGGCAGGAGGGAGGCTAATGCCGCGGGTGGGAGGAAGGGTCGGCCGAAATTGGGTGGGTGGGTGGGTGGGTGCGGGGCTTTGGGATGGGTTAGGATAGAGTGCAGAATAGAATTAGAGTAGAGTAAGAATAGAATAGAATACTGGAATAAAGAATAGGATAGGATATTGGAATATAGAATAGAGTAGAGTAGAATACAGAATATAGTGCAGAATAGAATTAGAGTAGAGTAAGAATAGAATAGAATACTGGAATAAAGAATAGAATAGGATATTGGAATATAGAATAGAGTAGAATAGAATACAGAATATAGTGCAGAATAGAATTAGAGTAGAGTAAGAATAGAATAGAATAGAATACTGGAATAAAGAATAGAATAGGATATTGGAATATAGAATAGAGTAGAGTAGAATACAGAATATAGTGCAGAATAGAATTAGAGTAGAGTAAGAATAGAATAGAATACTGGAATAAAGAATAGAATAGGATATTGGAATATAGAATAGAGTAGAATAGAATACAGAATATAGTGCAGAATAGAAAATGGAATGTAGAGTAGAATAGAATAGAATACGAGTTGGAATACAGTAGGTAGGGTAGGGTAAAATAAAATAATACAGGCTAAGAGTAGTATATAGAAAAGAACAGAATAATAACTTTATTGTCACCTTAAAGGTACACTTCATCCGCATGCATTAAAATGGGATTTCCTTGCATACCGCTCTCCCAGAGTAAGGGGCCCTGGATTAGGATGAAACACAGTAAGAGTTCCCAAGGTTTCTGTGTAATATCCTCAAAGGAAAGCAGAACCCAGAAGGGCCACACTCACAACATGTATTGCTGTTGTGCCCCCTCCCTACCACCACCTAGCCCATGCACCGCTCTCCTGCAAGGTAGGCAGGGAGGACAGGCAGCCGAAGGAGCGGCATGAGCCCAACCTGCAGAAGCATCTCATTCCCTTGACCCCTTCATCCTCCGCAGTCTTGGGGCATTCGTCACCTGGCGTCGTTTGCAGGAGAGGAATGCCAGGGACTTCCGTGGGCACCAGGAATTGCTGGCGATGCCCTGTTGGGCAACCAGCTGGCAGTGAAGTCACCCGGGCTCTTTGGCTCGGGTGACAAACAACTCGCTTGGGATGTCCTAAGGAAGTTGGGCTGAGTTTCGAGCCCCCTGAAAAATAGAGGAATCGGGCGGGGAGGGAAGGAAACTCAGATTTTCCTTGGAGTTGAAGGAAGGGGAGTGGGTTGGGGGTCCTGGGGTTAGCTTTTCCCACCCTTTCTGAGATAACCGATTGACGGTTCTTCGCTCTGACTGACCCACTGGACCTGGTTTCCTTCCAGAGCGCCATCCGTTCTGACCCTGAACTAGCCTTTGGAAGGACTTCCCTTCCTTTTTGTGCCCGGCCAGCTTCTCTGGACAGAAGGAGGAAGGGGGGGTGGCCCGAGGGAGGAATCCGGCAACATGTCCGAAGAGGCTCTCCTAAGCATGGATGAAGGCACGCTCCGGAAACTGGTGAGTTCCTTTCCTCTGATGTTGTCGCTCTGCTCAGAGAACTGACGGTTTGTGGCTTTGGGATAGCGGAAGAAAAAAGAGAAATGTTCTCTCTGCCTTTTGCCCAGCGATGTTGACGAACGGTTTGGAGGCCCAGACGTTGTGGTCACTTTGCTCATTTCCTTTTCGTCAGTGTGCGGATCGGTTCCTCCCATCCCTTCGGTCCACGGTGGATTTTTTTTTTTTTTTTTAACTGGCTTCCTTTGGCAGGCCCCCAAAAAAGGATTGCTTTCCCAACTTTGAATTTGTCACGTGCTGCCAGTTTGTGGGTTGTGGATAAAAGGGGCGTATCCACACACTGCCCAAGGGTTTGGGGGAGCCTGGTTTGTTGAACAAGCCAGCTGTGCCACTAAGCTTACGGTAATCCCCAAAGTGAAGACAGTTGCGTGACAAAGAAAAAAATAAGAGGTGAAAAAACAAAATCGGTAGCCAAGAAGCTTAAGGGGACACATCAACTCCATCATCCTTTGAGATGGGTCCATCCGTGAGACGAGATTTACAGAAGCTGCTGAATCCAATTCTGTAAATTTGCCCGTTGCTGAGGCTGACAAATTACAGGGCTCGCTTTTATGAAGTACACGCCAATCCAAAGGCGAGCAAGCCATAGCGAAGCTTAAGGGGCTGTCACTTAAAAGCCTCAATTAACGAATTACCAGCTTTCTGGCTTCTTGCGATAAATTGAATCTTAAGGTAACCAAACCGGCTGGATTCGTGAAATGCGCTAAGACGCGAATAGCTAATCCAGATTACAACCAACCCTGTTTCCTCGGAGCAGCTTCTGGTCTTGAATACTCCTGGTTTAGAAACCCAGGGGGTGAATGTAGGGGGTCTTCTTGGAGGCTGTCAAAGGCTACCACGCAGGGAAGCCCCTTCCCCCCCATTTGCCACATCGAACCGCTCTCCTTTAAGACCCCCCATCTTGGTTAGGCAAGCTTCCTTTCCTGACTACCTTGGTTTGTATTTTGAAGGCGGTCCTTCTTGTGACTTATCTTTCGAGTTCATGCGAGTTGAGGCGCGCTCCAAGGGCACCTTGGGTTCCGCTGTTGGGCACAGACGTTGCAACTAGTTGTTGTTGTCACGAGGGTTTTGAAACCCTTCTTTACGTGACGCTTAGATGTCCAAATCCTTTGCTGTGAGAAACGGTGCAGCATTTGGTGGCTTCCAGTGGGATCCGTTCAGTAGATCTGCTGTTATTCTGACTTGAGTTCTCTATCAGTGGGAAGGATTCACCTAATTGCTCCTTTACTCACTCCTCCGGCAGGAAAAATAATAGATCCACCCAAGGATTATCTGGTGTCTTAGTTTTCGTGCCAGTTTACGTGCAAAGTGCTCTAAGTTCCTAGTCTGGTTTAGCACGTTGTGTAAACTTCGCCGTCGCGGCTTAAAGCCTGTGGCTTACAACAGGCTTCTCCGTCCTGGGTGCCCTCCGGTTGTGTGGTTTCCAATCCCCGGAGTTTTCAACCACGGCTTTAATAACGTTGTGGAACGAAGGAGGAAAGACGATGTGCTTGTGTAAAGGAGGCTGCCTTGGTGAGACAGGAACTCAGCCACTGACGTGTGGCAAATCCTGCAAACCGTTCTTGGTATGTTTCAGTCTCCAGGCCTTTGATCCTCTTCTCCGCACTTTTTCCAAAAGCAGCGTGGACTTCAACTCTCAGAATTCCCCGACCAGCATGAGAGTTGAAGTCCACACTTCTTCAAGTTGCCTGAGGTTGAGAAACACTGATCTAAACAGTAAGCCAGTTCAGCTGAGGCCAACATGCCCGGCCTGTCTTGACCTGTGCTGGCTGGGCTGCCATTTATTTCAAGCCAACTTCCTCCAACAAAGTTTTGACCCTGATCTGACCAACGAGGTCAGGTCTGTCCTTTGCATGCCATAATGTCACTTTGGTGGGCCAAGCTGGGACTTGGGGGGCCCTGGCCTATCCCTCCCCATATTCGGCCGTTCCTAGAATTCCCCAATTGCTGGAAAGCTGGCACATTTCATCTGCTCTAAATGGAGAAGCTGCTATTAACGGTTATGGTTGAAGCCGAATTCCCTCCCTGCCAGGAATCTGGCGGGGCTGCTTGGGTTCCCAAGTTTCCCGTGCGGGGGGGGGAGGGGGAGGAGGAGGTGAGTGCTCCGCTGAAGTCATCCCGTGTGAAAACGGCAGGAGAGATGAAAGAATTGAGGGTGTGGCGCATGCGCTCAGAGGTAGAGGTTTCCTTTAGGCAGAGATTGGTTGGTGAAACCTGGTCAGGTCTCCGTTTCCTCCAGAATAGCAAGGATATGGCTGGACTTCTTCCAGGAAAGTTTCTCAACTCCCATGTTGGCCGTTCTTGGGGGTGGGTGGGGGGTTCCCATTCCCAACTAAATTGGGTCCCAACTTTTAGAGATCAGGCAAGGTTAGCTGAGGAGGGGGCAGCAGGTCTTACAACACTCTTGCAACACTTGTTAGTCGTGAAGGTGCGTCTGACCCATCATGACCCCATGGACAATGTTCCTCCAGGATTTCCTGTTCTCTCCCATCCCCCGGAGTCCATTTACGCTCACGCCGACGGGTTCCGTGACTCCATCCAGCCCCCTCCTTCTCTGCCTTCATCCTCTTCTTCTTCTTTGGCCCTCCATCCTTCCCAGCATTCAGCTCTTCCTTCTCCAGGGAGTCCTTCCTTCTCGTTAGTATTAGGGTTTCATCTTTAGGATCTGACCTTCTAAAGAGCAATCGGGATTGATCTCCTCTAGGACTGACCGGTTGGATCGCCTTGCAGTCCAAGGGACTCGCAGGAGTCTTCTCCGGCACCATCTTGCAACACTGGGGAAAGCCAAACTCATCTTCCTTAATTTTGCTGCATTGTGGGCTATAAATCCCTCCTGGATGCTTTTGCACGGGTTGTCAGAATGCCCTTTGTGGATGGAGCCACTTAACAACCATCTTACTAACTCAACAAACTGCAGCCACTGTGGCAAGGCAGGTTGCAAAACAGGGCACTCAACCATTGTTTCGCTCGGCGACGGACATTTGGGGCTCGGTTTCGGCCACACGTCGAGGACTACCCGAACGACAAAGGCGTCGTTTGATAGAGGGAGCCGAAATTACACACACACACACCCCTTTCCCACCTCCCCAGTATTAAAAGTTCTCCTTCCTTGTTGGGAGCCGTTTTCCTTCCAAGCCAGAGTGAGTTTGCCTTCTGCTCTCTCTTGGACTCACCTGGCTCGAGGGAAGCGCAGCGCAGCGCGGCTTGCCGCGCACACACACACACAAGGGCCCTTTGTGCTCCGTGGCAGGGATTCCTTGCTGTTTGTGGATTGGGGAGGGGTGCCAAGATACGTTTCCAGCGGCCCTGCCCTGCCTGGAAGGGGGAGAGCCTTGTTGAGACCTGAAATCGTTGGCGCTTTCCTCTGCCAGACGAGGAAGACTTTGGCAGGCATTTGGGGGGGGGGTGTGTGTCCCTGTCTTTTCACCGGCTGGGGGATTCCAGCTCCCATGGACCCCAGCCAAGAACTGGGGTACAAGGTATGTAGGAGAGGAGCTGCCGTCCCCCAAGACGGGGAGGTCATATTATAGTTTTTTATCTGCTAGTCTAGTAGTTCTCAACCTAAAAAACCCATTTTTTTCCAGCTAGCTGGTCTGGCCTAATACCTTAGGGGTTTTGAATTTTAAATTGTCGAATTTTTAAATCCTAAATTTTATCTTGGTTATCCTAATTTTAGTCGGCCAACCTATTTAATTCGTTTTAATTAATTTTTAACTTCTGTTGACTTGTTTTAGAAGGCTGTACACCACCCCGAGTCCTTCGGGGGAGAAGGGCGGTATAGAAATCCTGACAATAAAGACAATAACAGGGGCAACTTTTAAAGATGCCTGGTGGACTTCAACTCCCAGAGTCCCCCCCCCAGCCAGCACAGCTTATGACCATTTTCCCACACCTGGCTTGGGGAATTCTGGGAGTTGAAGTCCACGGGCTTTTTGAAAAAAAAAAAGTCTGCACGGTTGAGAAACGCTGCGGTTTTATTAAAGGATGATTAAAGGCAGCTGCCGCCCTTCCTTCCTTCCTTCCGGCTGTTTCTGTGTGAAGGGGAAATGAGCGGTTGAAAATACCTGGGGAAAGGGGCGTGGCACGTTGGCAAAACACCTGCTTCCCAAGTTCCTCAGCGTGGAGCTCAGGGGCCCTCCTGGTTGGGCTGAGGATGGCCCTCAACCCCGAAACTTGGAATATTATTGCTCCTCTTACGTGGCTTAACACAGCTCCTGGGTTTTTGGGTTGTCGTTTTTTTTCTGGCTTTGCAAAGTATCTTTGACGATAATCAGCGAAAGAGGCAACTGACACACCCACCAAACTCTTTCCCCAGTTTATATATAGGTCCTTCTACATCCAAGGGATGCAATATCCAGGATTGCCTGAAGGTGGCGGGCAACCACAGTTTTATGGTCATCTGCCTAAGAAATGGACGTTACTTAGGGGGCTCCTCCAGACACAACAGATAGAATTGAACAGAATTAGAAAAATAGAATAGAAATAGGAAGAATGGAATGAAATAGAATAGAATTAGAAAAATAGAATAGAAACAGAATAGAATAGATTTTTATTTCTATTAAATAGAATAGAATATAAATTTTTCTATTTCTATAGGCTAGGTTAGGATAGGATAGGATAGGATAGGATAGGATAGGATGAATAGAACTCTTTCTTGGCCAAGTATGATTGGACACACAAGGAATTTGTCTGCGGTGCGTAAACTCACAGCGTACATCCAAGCCGCAAGTGATAAATCATGATCACAATCATCATATAAATAAAACGCAATCCTCATAAATCACAAGACACAACACTCAGTAATAGTCCTAGAATACTAAAGAAAAGCAACCAGCATTAGCCATACTATAGGATAATAAATGAAACAAGCTAAGATACAAGCAACACGGTGATGGCCAGAAGAAGGTAAGCAGATAGGTAATAGGAAAGATGAGAAGGATATTATGATGATGGCGATGATGATGATGATGATTAATAACTATTATAATTTATAATTAATAATAACAACAGCGACAATAACACTACAGCCCTACTAGATTGATTGACAATGTTGTGGTTGTTCAGCAGAGTGATGGCACAGGGCTAAAAAAAAAATATCTATATTTGTGTCTGGTTGTTTTGGCGTGCAGTGCCCCATAGCGAGGCGTTGAGACGGCCTACGTCCAGGATGTGAGCGATCGGTAGATATTTTCACAGCTTTCTTTCTGACTGACGGGCAAATTTTCTTTCTGTCTCTGGAATTAATTGAATTAGTTCCTCCCTTTTTCCTCGGCTGCAGCTACGAGGGAATTAGTCCATATAAGGAGAAACTCTCCGTCCTTTTAGGTTGTTTTGATCCTTCTCTTCCCCTTGCTCCCACCCACCCCCTTCTTTCCTCCAACTGGCTTTCCCTCCTTCCTTCCGTCCTTCCTTTCCTTGTTTGCATTTCTCTTTCCCTTCTTTCGGCGCCCCCTCCCCAAAGAGCCCACCGGTTAAATTTGTCTGACTTGTTAGGAAGCTTCTCCTCAATTCCAAGTTGCTTCTCTTTTCGATGAGTTTCCATCCGTCGCTTCTTTGTCCTGCCTTCCGGTTCTTTGGAGAATAATTTGACCCCGTCTTCTTCGTGGCTGCCCTTCAAGTACTGGAAGACTGCTATCCTGCCACACACACACACACACACACACACACCCCAGTCCTTTTCTAGATCAAGCCATGCAGTTGGTCGGGTTCTGTTCTCCCCTGTCTGGCCTTGGACTCTGCCATCTAGAGGTCATCAACTCCAGTCTGTGAACCGGCATCTGTTCAGCCGTGCAAACAAGCAAAATCCCATCGGTTGAGGATGGTCCTCCGTTTGGAGAAGGAGTACACAGCAGAACGTTGTGAGAGTGGTGTGGTAAAATACCCAAACCAATATACAGTTACACTGAGTAGGAAAATATAGGTTTTTACTTCCTTGGAAATAGAGGTTTTGCAATGTCCATCAAGGTCAGTCAGTCCATCAAACAGTTCAGTTCAGGGATAATCCAATTCTCAAAGTCCAGTAACAAATATACAGTTCGGTACACAGAGATTG
>JAEANM010025324.1:0-10966 GCA_017656035.1 Myanophis thanlyinensis | reverse complement strand
AAAGTGCTTGTAAATACGTTCTTGTCATGCTTGTGCTGTAAATAAAGAGCTGTTGTCACTTTAACTACTCACGTCTAAGCCTCTTATTCACGGAATCGAACAACTTTAAAGTGAAAGGTTTCACACTAACCTTATGTGTTCCATCTTCAAGTTCATTTGGGGGCAAATCAGGGTTTCTCTCCACTTGAAGATTCCAACGATCTAATTGAACGATGGCCCCATCTTCTACATGACAGAGAATTTTCGCAACAGGTTCATCAGTATATCCCTGAAGTAGGGACAAGTAGGCAGATGTAAATAATCAATATTTTGTCTTAATAAATGATTCATTGATTAGTCTATGGGATATTCATCAGTATTTACTCAAAAGCAGCTAATCAAATCTTCATAACTCCTATCATTGGTACATGGGCAAGTCAGGGCACAAGAAAGCCATAAAACATTATGCATAAAGTTTTACAAATATTAGATTATACTGGGAATGAAAAATAATAATAAATCTAGGGCCAACTACCAACTAGTCCTGCCATGATTGTGTTTATTTCATTTAGTGGCAAAAAGAAAGGAAAAAAAGTGAAAGTTGAAGTAGAAACTTTCTACTCTATGCATGAAAAACAATGCACGAATTAGAAGAATATATATTTATATATTTCCTTCCACTGTTTGGGCCTCCTCCTTCACTTTCAACAAAAAGTGAAATGATAACCAGTCAGATCTGCATTCAGACTTACCCCTCCCCAGTTAAGAGTGCGGGCAAGATCATTCCCAGTGCCGAGGGGAAGTACAGCCACAGGAGGCTGGGGATTCAACTGTAACTCATCCAGAATGGAAAGGATCCAACCAACCTAAGCATCAACAGTTACAGAATTGGAAGTAAATTTCTAGACCATACAGAAAGATGGGTCTAACCAGAGTTTATGGTTGCAATTCTAGGCAATGCTGTTTATTCCTGTGAATGTATGGTTCATGGAAGAGATTGATGAGGCAGACTCCGAACATGAATGCTCATGGAAACAGATGGATGAGGGAATTACAGATACAGTGTGGGGCTAACATATCTGCACTGCAAAAAATATGAATGATCAGTGGACAAAGAATGAACTATATTACACCAGCTATAGCTTGTTTTCTCTGTGAATGATACAATATACAGTATAACTGAACAATGTAATGCATTCTGCTTTCATCCTGTCCAAGAGAATAGCATATACATAGCAATAGCAGTAGCATTTATATTTACATACACCCCATAGTGCTTTGCAGCACTCTCTGTGCAGTTTACAATATATTATTTGCACATTGCCCCCAACAATCTGTGTCCTCATTTTACCGACCTCGGAAGGGTGGAAGACTAAGTCAAACTTGAGCCCCATCAGAATCAAACTCCAACCTATGGGGAAAATTTAACCACTATGTCACCAGGGCTAGTTCTAGATGTCAGCAACAGCGTATCTATATTTCCTCCATTCCCCTCCCAACCACCACTTCATATTAGTTAAGGAAAATTATTTAAGAGAATTGCTATAAGAACAATCAAATCAGATGCCCTCCATTGAAAATTATGTGGAATAGCACCAATAAAAATGAATTGACCTGTCTTAGAGTCAGGTTTTTGGATATATAAAAACAAAAAAAAACTGTTTTTGATTATATAAAACTTTTGGGAGTTCTAAATATGGCTGAGTGTTGCTTTTAACATTTTAGGAAATGACATTGTTACTTATGCTAGAAGTCATAATAAAATAATTCATAGAGACTTAATTCCTCACAACGATATTTTGGATATGGGATAGGATGCCACCTGATTAGTTTGGAAGCTTAATGGAAAAATCTGAGGTTAGGAAGAATTTAAACTGACAATAGTTCATTTATCATCAGAAAAAAAAGTTAATTCTGAACAGGCACACGAGAAAAATCTTCTCTTTTCTGTTTCCTTTCAATAATGTAAAGTAATAACTAGTCTTACTGAATATTCACTAGATCCATTTGAACAAGATTTTCATTTCTAAATGTAATGGCTTTTGGAACAACACAACATTAATTTCCTTCAAATATAATCTCAAGAAAGATAAATCAAGCACAGTTCATACTGATGAGATGGCACTGCCCCCATTCGCTCAAAATGTGAAATGCAAGGGGAAAGCTATTGAAAGCAATACATCCAGCCCCATGGCATAGATGAGCTCCAAACCTATTAAACGGATGAGTCCAATCCTCCATAAATATATTTTAGAAGAAAAGGAAGAATAAAACCAAACAGTAAGCATTCGTAGGATTCTAAGAGCAGATAAGTTTTGCCATTGTTTGATTTTGCAGACTTCAGTGTTCTCATGCTATCATGATGAACACCTGACTATTGCAACTTAATTTGCTTGTGTAAATAGAGCAAGGCAGAGATAAAAAACAAAAAACAAAAATGTCAATCGTTCTATTCACGCACAAAAAAAAACCCAATCAATGTTGAACAAGCATGTGTGAATGGAGTGAGTGACTAACCCCCATTAAAATATGTTTAAAGCTTTTAAATAGGTGATATTGACTAGTTAGGATAGAAGTATTACATTCTTCAACATTATGTTATTTCTCAAGAAGAGAGACAGAGGAGGGAGGGAGAAAGAGAAGGAGGGAGACATAGAGAAATGGGACAAAGAGAAAGGGATAACTATAATCTGCCAGATTTGATTGATAATTGAAAATTGATTGATTGAATTTATATAAACACTCATCTCTCTTACATGTGACTCCAAGTGACATACACAATTAAAACCCAAGGTAACAATCAGAAAAGGCAACTATTAAAGTCAATTAAAAACAATTCAAGCCTATTTTATTTTAATAATTTTACCAACAATCACTGGTAGTGCCTCCTATAGTTAGAAAGAAAAGCTAATGAAAAGGAATCGGCCTTACTGTTCCATCACCACCACAAGCCAGGATTCGCAGATTTGGCATTTTTCTGTACAATTCAAGCCTAGAGGAAGAAAACAGAGGGCAAACATTTTTCTTTTTTGAATCGTGACGACAGATTTTAAAAATGCCTCTGTGTGATCAAGGCTCCCTAGTCAAGCATTTATTATCAGGAGCACAAATAAAAGTGGACTCACTCAAGAAACAGAAACTGATTTTGTCATACGAACCGCTTCATCCTGGCAAAATCAGATTCCGTTCTAAAACCCATCACTTTACTAAAAATCAGATATGGTGAAGAAGGTAATACATATTTTACTGGTTACTGGTTCATGTACAATATATGTGATACCTTGCTTAACAGTAACTGTGAGAGGGATCATGGAGTCCTATTGGACAATCACTTAAATATGAGCCAGCAGTGTCCTGCAGCTGCCAAAAAAGCCAACACGGTTCTAGGCTGCATAAACAGAGGGATCAAATCAAGATCACGTGAAGTGTGAATACCACTTTGTAATGCCTTGGTAAGGCCACACTTGGAACACTGCATCCAGTTTTGGTCACCACAATGTAAAAAAGATGTTGAGACTAGAAAGAGTGCAGAGAAGAGCAACAAGGATAATTAGGGGACTGGAGGCTAAAACATACAAAGAATGGTTGCTGGGATTGGATATGTCTAGTTTAATGAAAAGAAGGACTAGGGGTGACATGATAGTAGTGTTCCAATCTCTCAGGGGCTGCCACAAAGAAGAGAGAATCAAGCTATTCTCCAAATGTTTCACTTCTAGTCCAAGAAGCTTTTTCAGTTCTAACAAACCAGTGGGGCATGGAAGGATTTGCATGATATTTATTTATGTGATTTGTATACATCTTTTCATTCCCTAAGTTAGTTAGAACTGAAGAAGCTTCTTGGATGAGAATCAAAACATTTTCAAAGTAAAAAAAACAAAAACAAAACAAAGTCCAGTTGGCTTTTGATAAAAAGAAAGCACTTTTGGATTCATGTTTCTCAGAATAGTACTCTGGATTCAAATCATTTGCCTTTCAGAAACAGGTATGCCAGTAATTAGCCAAACTTTAAAATATTCAAGACTTGAACAGTTAAAGCCATCAATTGCAACTGAGCCTGAAAAGCAGCTGCTAATCAATTCAGGGTTTTTTTCTCCCCTGTATTGAATTTAATGAGTTTTGAGGCTTTTTACCAGTTAGCAGCCTAAATCACACATTTTGCACTATGTCACAAAACAGTTGCTCGGTTTAAAGCAATTATGCAAATTGACTGGCGGAATGTTACCCCAGAAATAACAAATTGTACTCTGATGCTTCAACAAAAAAAAGAAAAAAACAAGTTTCTCTGTGGTTCTCTTGTTTTCTGAAACTTGGCTCGGTATCTGCTAGTAATTCCCTTGGTTACGTCAAGCCTTTTTTCATATATAGACATAGTGAAAAACATTTTAAAAAAAACTTAATAAGACTATTTTGCTTTTGAAAATACCAGGAATACAGGCACATCAGATGAGAGTTAGACAATATCCAAGAGTGCCATCTTGTGGCATTAAAAACATGCTATATGGGAATTTATAGAGTAGATAGTTAAAACATGATTTTAAAAACTTTCGAATAGTATTGTGTGACACTGAAATGTCTCTGTAAGTTTCTTGCAACAACATTGCAAGATATGTCCCTCTTTTAGATTATTTGTAATTTTTCAGTCTAGGCTTTTCTAATAATCTCCCATCCAAATATTAACAAGATCTGACTTTCCTTAGCATTTTGGGATCACTTAAGCATTTCCCAATTTCAGCAGCTTTAAGATGTGTGGACTTCAACTCTCAGCGTCCTGCAGGAATTCAAGCCTGATCAGATTTGGGATCGTAACTCAGTTGAAAATGGAGTAAAACTCTAATTAAAATTACCACAATTATAGATAAGATAACCTTTATTGTCACTTTTCTATGTACACACTGGCATACATTACAAATGAAATTTTGATGTCCGCTCTCAAAAGAAAGTTATATATATCATATACACACATACACGCACGCATGCATGCATGCATATATCCTAACAGCATATATTAATCACAGACTATTTTGAATACATAGCAGAAAAAGGAGTCTTGAGATTGGGATGTATTTATTTTGCATTGCATTGCAGAGCTTGACAAAAATGACAGTAAGTCAAGATTGTAGCCAAGATGAAAAAATTAAAATTCACTTCTACTCCCTCCAATTGCCTAAGGCTATTCTGGCTTCATATCCAGTCATGCATTAATATGTGGGCCAGTTTGGTTTGGTGGTTAAGGTACAGACTAGAAATTGGAAGGGTGTGAGTTCAAGTCCTGCCTTAGCCATGAAAGGTAGTTGGGTGACTTCAGGCCAGTCATTCTTTCTCAGTCCAACTCACTTCATATAGGAGGAGGAAGGTGTGTTTGGAGAAGGAAGGATGGTAGCTTTGCAGTTTTTTCATAGTGCATCAATGCATGTTTCATTGCTTGTTGTCCTCCATGGATACACAATAGTCATTTTCACTCCCATTTGTAAAATTAATGCATTCATTGACACACCTTAAATATTCCTCTTAAAAATTCAAATGACTTTCATATCACTACTGGAAATGCCAGTATCAATTATTTACTTGACATTCTTGTGTAATTTTTGTATCCAATGCAGTATTTCATTGCCACACCCTCTCCTATTTTTTTAAGTGTGGCTCTTATCTGTTCAAAATTTCCTCGTGCCCACTGAACAGGATAATAATAAGCACAAGGAAATATAAATTTAATTGTCACAACTGACCAGTTCAAGGGATAGTTGCTCTCAAGTCATCTTTGTCAAGTTAATTCTCTCTTTTGTTGGAACCAGAATTCCTATTACTTCCAGCCATCATGGCCAGAAGCCAGTTTATGTTTTTAATTATTAGAGCTGGTAATGTTTGCCTCCAATGTGCTTTGAGTTGCCTCACATGAAAATAAAGAATGAAGGGCAGGTCAAACTAAACACCCCAGAACTTACGCATCTTTTGGTCCTTCCTGAGATAAGTCAAAGACCTGGCGTGGATTCAAGTACCACATAAACATTTGGAGCACTTTAGTACCCTGTAAAGATCAAAAAAGAAAAAAGAAAAAACTATCAATTAACTTGTATCTCAGTCTTAAAATGCACGATATAGTATTTCACTAGTTTCACATTAAGAGAACTCTTATTTTAGATGCACTGATGATATTACCTAGTTTGGTAGTGAAACATCGGCAAGAAAAACACCGAGTTCAGAGAGTACCAAGGACACCCAATTCAACCCCTAGCTGCAATATTCTCTTCTATCTTATTTTTTCCCCCGTTTATTTTTATTGGTGTTTCAGTAATAACATTTTGGTTAAATAATACATAAATGAAATGTTTATTACATGGGAATTCCTCTCTTCTCTTCTCCTCCATGCCACTCTACCTCCCTCTCTCACTTCTCCTCTTCACTTCCCTCTCTTTCATCTCTTTCCTTCTTCTCTCTTCCCCTCTCCCCTCCCTTTCTCTCTCCTTTCCTCTTTCCTTCTCCTCCCTCTCCACTTCCCTCTCCTTCCCTCTCTCCTCCCCTCCACCTCCCTCTATCTTTTCCCCTCTGTTAGGAATGTAAAACTAACCTTAGTTGGGTGGACAATATATAAACCAGGATTGTTACTTTACCTCTAAGTGCTATAGCTTTAAGGAAAATGTGATTGGCTACTGCTTCAATCAAGCAGGAATAAGAAGGAGCCAGAATCACTTGTGATTGTGGGTTACTGGATGTGGATTGTTGGTTACTGAATGCAGGGTGTTCATCACAGAAGAAGAGCCTTGTGTTAACCAGCGTGTATTTTGTGAGTTGCTGCTGTTTACGATCTATGTATATTTGTTACTGGACTTTGAGAATTGGATTATCCCTGAAGTGAACTGTTTGATGACTGACTGACTTGACTGTGAATGAATTCGGACTGACAGATGGACATTGCTAAACCTCTATTTCCATTAAAGTAAAAAGCTATATTTTTCTACTCAGTGTCTCTGTATCTTGGTTTGTGTATTTTATCAGACCACTCTCACAACGTTCCGCTGTGTACTCATTCTCCAAATGGAGGACCATCCTTAACACCCTCTCTATTTCCTTCTCCTTCCCTCTCTTCCCTTCCCTTCTACCTTATTTTAGAATCTACTTCCAACCTTTAACTCTTTCATCAACTTTGAGACATCTTTTTTTCTGACATACATTCTAAATCCCTTTCTTAGTACAAGCACATTCTGTGTTTGATGCCCCCATATTTACCTGATTCCCTCCACTTTTTGGATTCACAAATACAAGCAAGGGTTTCATGAGAGGGGACGAGATAGGTTTAATCACAAAAGGTCGCCCTTTGTTCTCCTAGAGAAAGAACAGGAAAGCATCAGGAGAAAGTTGCAACAGGCACTTTAACTAGTGGTACAGAATTACCAACCATAAAATACCCAAACAGTTTCTTATTAAGAAAAGAGTAAGTCATCATAAAGATTCAGAATATGATTCCATACTATGGTTTGATAAGGGGTAGTTAATCCCATCCTACATCTTTGTAAAATTCGATTCAAATGTCCTGAATAGTAGAGACAGGAGTCTCCACAAATAACAAGTTGTGGATATGCATTTTCAACCAAGTAGGAAACATGAACTGGGTTTGGGATGGGAATTGGGGAAGAGAGGAGAAAGAATTACTATTCTCTAAAAATACACATTATATTTAGCATAAGTATAACATGCTTCTAGAATATAATGGGATATGTCAGCTAATATAACTGAAAGGGATCAGATTGGATCAGCTGTTGTATTATGAGTATATTCTCCCAATTAATAATTAATTAGTCATTAATTCCCCTAATTAATAGTCATTAATCAACCATTAATCACCAAACACATTTTATTTAGCATAAGCTTGTAGAGATATGTCTAATAGAACTGAAAGGAATCCGATTTGATCAGCTGTTTTGTTATGATTTTTCCCCTAATTAATCATCATAATAAATTATTTGAAAGACTTACCTCATTTCCTCTTTTACTGACTTTCCTTTTAAAAGAGGTTCTTTTCTTCCGCCTGGTTGAATTTTTCAATGAATTCTGTTTTGGGTTTTTGTTTAAGAAGAGAGGGGGAGAAGGAGGAGAATTTAAAAACAATTACACCAAACAGAATATTCCCCCTATAAGAAACACTTTTGTGACAGTACCTGTGGAGAATGAAACACCACCTGGGTACGCATGCATGAGTTGAAAGGACATGCGTCTCATGCTTTACATTTTCACATCACTGTTATGGAGAAAGCCACACACTAAGACCAGACTGGTACTTTCAGAACTGGAGACTTCCAATGCTGTGAGGGAGAAGAAAACTAGATGCTCCCATAGACTCACATAAGAGCACATGCTGTACCTGCCAACCCTCCCATTTCAGATAGGAGACGCCCGTTTTCCTTCCGGGGCTCCAGTCTCCCGCCCAATCAGGTTCGTCTCCTGGTGTGGAGACCACCTATATAAAAAGGTTAAGGAGAACAAGATAAAGCTATGCTCATCAGGGAGGGGGCCTTTTCTCCTACTTCTTCTATTTAAACCAATGGCATTAAGCAGTAGGGTAATTAACTATTAGTAGATTAGGTATATCCTCCTGTCTTGTATTAGTGGATGTGGGATACATCACAGATGACTTTCTAGAGATAATGCTAAACATTCTTAGAGCTGATTCACAGACTATTGATTTTAAATGTTCAGGTAGTCCTCAGCTAACAACAATAGTTGGAATCAGACTTTCTGTTTCTAAGTAATGCAGTCATTAAGCAGGACATGATGTTACTGGACCATTTAGCAGTAGAAATTCCAACAGCCCCAATTACCATTATTAGCCAAGATCCGCACAAATCATTAAGCAAGGGCCTCAAATGATCGTGATTTCCTGCTGGCTTCCCCATTGACTCTACTTGTGTGAAGCTGACAGGGAGGGTCACAAATCAATATCATGTGATCACAGGACTTGGCAACGTTCAGAAATCTGAGCCAGTTGGTGAACACCTGGTTTGCAATGATGTCCATGAGAGGATTGCATTGATCTGAACTTTGAGAACTGTTCATAAATATCACACATTTAGCTGTTGCAAGTCTGGATAGTCACTGACCAAGTGGTTGTTAAATAAGGATCACCTGTACAGTAAAAGAGCATAGCAATGGATTCTGTACTTCTATTTCGCAAAAAAAAATATGCATCAAATAGGTTGGCTTAAGAAACACCAAGTACCTGTTCAAAAATCAGTCAAATAAACCATATTTGCTGATTTATAATGTCGGCAATGGCTCTCAGAAGTGTGTTCCTATTCAAGAATTATCTAACAAAGTCATGACTTATAAGATATCCTATGTAAGTATGAATAACTTCAAATAAAACGTTATTGTTGGTCACTTAAATCTTTGACATTCTCCCAATATTGCATTGACTTTATTTGTCCCCAGTTTTTAAAATAACAACTAAAAAATAAGTATAATGAAGGCTTTAGTCTTTATTTTAATTATCTTTATTTTAATTATCAATTATTGGTGTATATGTGAGCAAATCCTTCCTCTGTGTCCTCATAAAGTATTGGTATTTTATTTTGTACCACTCAGTACTGAGTTCCTGAACATTCCAGAATGCAAGCTGTGTGTTTCTCTTGGATAATGTTGCAAAATCACAAAACCATTTTCTCTGTGTTAAAATTCCTTGAAAGTGTAATGAAAATTAAAGAAAAGCACTTCCGTGCATACCACAACGGAACAATGTAAACTATCCCAATAGATAGATAACTCAAAAGTTTACTTTTGCAAATATTTGAAATACTTTAAGGTTTCAAAGAAACTGAAAATTTCAGTCTCATGAGGAAAGATGGAAGGAACTGGGTATCTTTAGCCTTAAAAACAATGACTGAGATGGGATATGATGTCCCACATCAAATTTTTGAAAGAAAGGTCAAAGCCTGCCTTCTGAGTGCATGACATAGAATAATGGATTTAATTTACAGGAAGGCATCCAGGTGAATGTCAGAAAAAACTTCCAGAAAGTAGAAGCAATTTGACAGTGGATTCAATTATCCAGAGAAGAAATGCAGGATTTGCTTCACTGATTTTTTTTACAAGCAGTTGCTTAATAACCATCTCTTGGGAATGCTTCAATTATATTTCTGTACTGTACAGGGATCGGACAGTAGCCTAAACATCCACCTTCAACATTATAATTCTATGAAAGCTGTGTGGCAGATGAATATTGTTAAAGTTATTCTTTTATATCTAATGATAAATGCAGCAGTGTTATCTACAAAGAGTCACGTTTCCCCTTTTAATTATAAAATGAATCCCTCTGGCATACACAACTAGTTCAGTCTGTTAGCCTGCATTTCACTGCAGGTCACTTGAATTTTTTATAACAGTTTGGGGACAGGAGAAGTATTCCTGGATTTTTTTTCTATCTTATCTAAATTGATAAAAAGGTATTGGTGATATCTTTCAAAGGAAATTGTTTCAGTGATGCTCTCATGGGAAGAATACATTGCCTTCTTTAGTTAGAAGGTGACCAAGTGCTGGTCTTCCTTTTTAGAACCAGCTCCCCAAGATGACACAGCCTCTTTGGCTTCCCATGTTTCTATTAAAACACAAAAGGAAAGCAGCATGAAAGAAGAATTCCCATGAGGCTTTCAGTTGTGTGGGCAGCCAGGCAGACTTCAAAATCATGGAGAGATTTGTTACACAAATAACCACAGCTTTAGCACCTTCTGCCGTCTCCAGGTATAAAATAAACTCAACCACATGAGGCATGTTCATGTGTCCTTAAAATAAATCAATACTTCTTTTGCAAGGGAAGAGAATTTCTGAGCAACCAAAAGCACATTTCAGCACCGGGCTCTTTATAATAGGGCTGTGAGCCCAAATTCCCCTTCTAGCAGAGGTGAAATTCAGCCAGTTCCAGAAGGTTCGCTAGAACCAGTAGTAAATTTTCTAAGCAGTTTGGAGAACCGGTTGTTAGAAGAAATCTCCTTTTGTTTTT
>JAEANM010025323.1:0-10966 GCA_017656035.1 Myanophis thanlyinensis | reverse complement strand
TTTTTCTCAAAAAAAAATTTGTAAGTCGAAAATTTTGTAAGTAGAGCTCTTTGTAAGTAGAGGTACCACTGTATTTTAAATAATATGCTAATCTCCTATAAAGTTGCTGACCCTGAAAAGCAGATACTTTAACCCAAATCTCGTGAGTTATGAGCTTAAATGGTTGCAGCTGGTAAGGGCGCTTATAGTCACCATCAAGTGGGCTGTTTCGAGAGAAGTATTTCTGCTTCTTTAGGACTCAAGATAACAAAGAAGCAGATAAGCACAATCAAATTGCCAAAACACATTCCTCTGGAAAACCGTGGCTCCTAACATGGGGATGCGACAGCATGATTTATCTTCAAGGAAACATTTAAACCTGTTTCTCTCAGAGTATTCTGGTGTTATTTGAGATTGTATTGCTTTTTATTAGTCTGATTAATGGGAATGTTATTTTTTTTTCCTATTTCCTTGTTTTTGTTTCATATCTGTTGTATTCTGTAAACCACTATAGGCTTTCAGAAATAGGTGAAATTTTTTTTGTATAAATAAGTTAATGAACATCAACTTTATTGGATTAGTGCAAACTTTCAATTATTATGATGGAAAGCTTTTATAATAGTTTGTTTAGCTTTGTTTAATGTCTGTTTGTTTAGTCTACTGCACACTGCCCAGAGTCTAAAGATTGAGATAGGCTATAAAATCTATAGAAAGACAAAATAAATTAATGAATCTTTATAGTTTTATTGTATTGTTTTATTACTTCCAGTGATATTCTATTAAATTGTTCTCCAAAATAGCAAATCTACTTACTTTAAGCCAAGAACTCAATTAGCACTTCTGCATTTCTCTCTAAATATCAGCATTTATCTAACTTTATATTTCAGCGTAATAATTTCAACATAATAATCAATTCCTTTACTGAATAAATTGCCTTTTTATAATATTTGCATCGCCCAGAAAGTGCTAAATTATTGCTTTATTTTCCTCATTTTAAAAAAATTCTACTCTAATGGAGTACTGTGTTTCTAATGCAGGGGTGTCAAACTGGCAGCCTGTGGGCCGGATGTGTTATGCACAGGCGATGCCCACCCCACATCTGCGAAGGGGGAAAATGTTACAGTATGTCACATGATAGCAATGTGTCACTTGCAAGTTTGACACCCATGTTCTATTTGATTACATTTAAACTCAGCAATACTCAGCATGACAATTAGCAACAATGGTCCAGATGGACATAGTTCATTTGAACCATGAATCATCATACTGTACATACTGTAAATTGAAGACACCAAACAAGAATTTATTCTGCTTCTTCTTGAGCTCTCTAAGATCAGATGAAGTTTTATTTTTACTTACTGTTCTATTTTTAACTTTTCTATATTCTCCCAACTGGTAAAGACATTAAGATATATACTTATTTATTTTATTTAGTTGCTGAACAATCAGTGGCTAAAAGAACAAAAATCAATGGAATTGTCTAGTAACTAAAATAAAAGTTTTTAAAAACAACAAGTGGTAGTAATCAGTATACAGCAGAGATCAAAATGATGTGGGTATATCAAACTCAACAGAGACTAAAGAATAAGTTTCTGCACACAGGTGGACGAAAGAACCAGAGCAGTCAACAAACATAAAATGAGAAGCAAAATAACAAAATTCAGTCTTAATGTAGATGTTTATAGAACAAACCAAAACATTTCCAAAGGCAATTGGACAATTGCTTCAGCTAAGAATGTTGTAATCTCATGTTTCCTTTTTTGCAATAACTTCCATGTTTCCTTTTTTGCAATAACTTCCTAAGAGTTTTAAACAAAAAAGATAAAAATAGCAAACATTAATATTTAAGATACAGAAGTTTTTTAAAAGAACAAAGTCAAAAATACAGAAAAAAAGAAAACTATAAAGAAATGATGGTTTTCTTTTTCAATAATTATAGGCATAAATTTCAATTTAAAAATCTTCTTAGATGTTTAAGCGAGTGGATCTGTAACTGGATTTTGCTGGATAGGAGAGTTTGCTAATAAGTGGTTCAGTGCAGACATTATTGTAAAATGGAATCTCCCTGTTGTCACCACGAGGGCGGGGCATCGAATCCCACCAATGTAATGATCTTTCTATGTACACAAAGTCAAACACATTATGGAAATTTCCAAGTATGAGAAAAAAAAGTATCTGCAAGCTAGCAATAGTGAAGATCTGAGGTTTTTTGGATGCCAGGGTCAAAGACTTCCCACATTTGAGTTTTGCCAAGGCTTTATCTGAATTCACAAGGTGTGTGGCTACAAAGGCTGAGCTCCAGAATGGTGGGGGGTTTTTTTAATCCAGAATTAAAATTAGCAAATGTTCCAGCTGAAAAAGTGTGTTTGCAGTTGATTGTGGGATTCAGGTATATACACTTAGAATACATACCTACTTCAGATGATATGTATATTTTATAGTGCTGAGGAAATTTTCAAATAATGTTTTGTTTCAATTAAGTTTGAATGAAGCATCCCCTAAAACCTGTTTCAAAAGGCAATAACAGACTGAAATAAAATAGCCATGTTGATATGCTTTGACCTATTTTGGAACCCTTCCCAGCTGTCATCTCAAGACATAATGCTACTGGAAAGCGCCAAGTGGATCCTTCTGCAGAAGCACGGCCCAAAGATTTCAACCTTTCAATGTGTGCTGAAGAACCCACTTTTTGTTAAGTAAATCCATGTTGCTTTACAGAAGCCTAATAGTTTAACACTGTTGGAATACGCTGTGCTAAACTATATTTATTGTACATTTAGTTGAAGAGATTTTAAGCTGCCTTTTAAGACCATTCACTTACAAGAAAGCACCTAATATATGAATTACAATGGAATAGCTTACAAATAATAATAAACTAATTTAAGAATACAGGAAATGCTTAAAGTGCATAATTCTGATGTTAATTTCTGGCTTGGAAAATAAGCCATGTATATAGGAGGTACTATTGATTTTAGAACTCACAGGCTTCTGGGTGATTATAATATATAGCAGTAGGCACCCCAGTTCAGATGCTCCAAAATTGTAGGAAGGAATTAACTCTTGATTCCATTTTTATTTATGCTATGGTTCAAGTCAATTAAAAAGTGTCAGAGAACCGAATCCTTTCATTGAGAGCTAATATTGTGTGAGAGAATGTCCAACAATAATAGTTCATTTAAGCTGAATGTAACTATTCTGTCTGAAAATCATTTTTTTCATATTTCATTTGCTTTTTGTCAGAAATCTTTAAAACATATTCACTTCTTTAATAAAGCTAATACATGTATCATGTATTCATAATACATAATACATAATTCATAATAATTATATGTATAATGCCTTATTTTATGAAACTCAACAACTACTCAAGACTTTTGACAATGAATTTCAATACCTTTATAGAATTTATTCAATAATCAATGAAATTCAAATAAATAACAAAGATTTGGTGTTTATGCCCAAACGAGTTTCCAGTATAACAATGCTTAGCCTCATAATAAAATCCACAAATAATTAGTATAATAAATTCTTATCTGTGATCAACATTTTAGATATATACTTTGACTTCCGGCTGCTGTCACAGTGACATCAGACAAGAGGGCAAGTCTCCATGCCCCCTTGCTGAGTTCTCCCTGTTGGTGGACTCTGAAAGGAGCCAAAGCCGCCCTGAAGGGGTGGCAAAGCAAAGAGGTGTACTCTGAGAAGTCACAAGGTCACAACCTCCTGCTGGACCCTGGGCTTTCTTTCCCTCTGAGCCATGATGAGAAGAGGAAACCTAAAGATAGCCTCCACAAAGCTGGGACAGCTGAGGAACAGCTAAGAATGTGCTGGAGTGGAGTTGGTGAACAGTGTCTGAAACTGGGTGAGAGGATTCCTTTTTATTTAAAACTCAACCCCAAAGGAGAAATCCAGGAAAGAGAGGCTCACAACTATTTGTTAAAGCAATGATTTAAGCAGTTGGAAGAAAAATTCAGAATTGGAAGGAAAGAATCAAGGTGAGAAAAGCAAAAAACATTTAGACAGAAAAATAAAGAAAATTGGGCAAGCATCTTGGAGAGGCATTTTAAAATGCTGGAACTATCTACCTAACTATCTACCTTAAAGACTAACTTTGTTTTTGCATTTTGAACCATTTTCCAATTAAAAACTGGTTAAATTGAAGCTAAATTGAGAGTGCCACCAAGTTTTTCTTAAAAACTTTTAGGACTATCTAAAGGAACATGGTTGATTAACCATGGAATATAAAGAATTATGAACACTTAATTTTTTTGAGGAGTGACTTTAGATTTGAATATATGGTTTTTGGATTACTGGACAAGAGTGGAACTTATTAAAATAAAACAAGATGCTCCACCAGGAGGAAATGAGTGGAACTTGGGAGGAAACAGTGCTGATGTTTCAAAGCATCAAGGACATTCTGATAAGAAATCATAAGGATATTAAGACTGCATGGCATAGATGAAAAACTGGGAAAGATTATACAAAGGACAATGAGTGGCCAAGACGCCCAGGAAAAGGAGGAGCCAATTGAAAGAGCAGATGAGAAAACAGAACAAATAAAGCAGAAAACAAAACAAGATGACAAGAAGGGAATAACAACCAAAAGAACAATACCTGGTGAAATAAACCAAAGAGAAAATATCAAGAGATTTAAAAAGAGAACCAGAGATACTTTTCAAAGGGAAATGGGTAGATATTTTGAAAGCTAGACAATGAACAAAGGCAGAGATGGGAAAAATGTTTAAAATGATTAGTCAAGATGTAGTTGCAAATAGGGATAAAGATCCAAGACAGAAATATGGGAGGCAAGCTTAAAAATGAACAATTAAAGCATTAAAATAGGCAAGAGATGATGGATAGATAGGAATGTTCTGAAACATAATGGTGGCATAATTAAAAGTTAGAATAGAAATAGAAATAAGAGAGGGGGGGATATAAGTATATACATTTTTATATACGTAATAAGATGAAAGTAATAACAAGAGCCAAGATCAGAAATTGAATATTATTATGTATAAATAATATTGTAATTGGCATTAGAATAACATACTGAACCACTGAATAATTAAATGACATATTATAATTTAATACAAATGTGTGTTAACACTAGAACTACATAAGCTTGAGGAATGTAACAAACATGATTAATATTACTATTTTTATTTGTACCAAAATGCATAACACCCAGGTGCTACACTGTTCACACAATGATATGTATTGAAAAATAAAATAAAAAACTTGAGTAAAAAAAAACATTTTAAATATATATTTTATTAGCCATCTAAATTGATGCATCAGTGTAGCTTGCCCCCAAGCTACAGGCAAGAATTTCAATAAAGAAGTCCTAATGCCCTCAAATTCGTTTCCTTTAATCCTGAAGTAGCCAAGGGAAAATTAAAATCTTTCTTCTGGTTTTGCCTTGAATGCCACATTTAACAAGATATTAAATGGAAAGTAAAATGTGGAATGAGCAAGGAAATCCTGCAGACAGCTAAGATTGGCGAGAATGAAGTAGTGGATAGTTTTTAAAACCTTCAGATTGACAGAGAAAAAGGAATACAACTGCTTCCATTTTTTAACAGAAGGATTCACACTGTTTCCAATTTAGACCAAGCAGAATTTTGGAAACATTAGTCACTTCTGCTCTAAAGTCCTGTAACTTTCACTATGGAGGTAAAACAGAACAGAACAATTTGTCATACCGATGACAGTATCACCTTTGATTCTATCTTTCTTAACTATGTTATTATTTATAGGAAGAAAAGCATAAAAGACTAGGAGAGGGGAAATGAGAATAAGAAAAAGAGAAAATGTGGTTAAGAAAAACAGAAAGAAGGGCAATATTTCATAATTGCTTTGGAAAATAAATTCATTGTTTGCAGCTATTCTTTCTATAAGAATACTAGCTAAATTTACAGAAAGCTATTATTCTATACATTCTCTACTCTACCAGAAATGTAGGACTGCTATTCTCCTTTGCACCCCAGACTCTAGTTCAGGAGTGTCAAATTTGCACGCTACCCTGAAGGTCCCCCAAACACAAATAAAGCCCACATAGTACAAACAAAGCTCACAGTGTAGGAGCACACTCACAAGGCAAGTTCCAGGGTTCCAAGTTCAATCCACAAGGCAGAATCCAGAAACAACACAATGGGAGTCTTCAGAGCAAAGATAAGATCCAATGCAAGAAGCAGTTCCAAAGACACAGTAAAGCAAAGGTCAAAAGTAGTCCACAAGAGAAGAACTAGGTCCAAGGCAAAAGGTAAGCAAGCAATGTTCCAAGGCACGAGGAGGCAAGGCAAACGGTAACAGGCACGAGTCAAAGCTGTGGGAGTGTAAGCCAAAGCAAACAATTGTTCCTGGCAAAGAACAGAACAAAACAGAACAGAACAGAATTCTTTATTGGCCAAGTGTGATTGGACACACAAGGAATTTGTCTTTGGTGCATATACTCTCAGTGTATATAAAAAAGAAAAGATACATTCATCAAGAGTCATGATAGTCATAGGGTACAAATAAGCAATCAAATCATACTAGGAAACAATAATCAGTATAAATCATAAGGATACAATCAACAAGTTATAGTCATAGTGGGAGGGGATGGGTGATGGAATGATGAGAAGAATAATAGTAATGGAGAGTTGGTAAATAGTTAGCGTTGATTATTTGTTTAGCAAAGTTTAGCGTTCAGGGGAAAAACTGTTCTTGTGTCTAGTTGTTCTTGTGTGCAGTGCCCTATAGCATTGTTTTGAGGGTAGGAGTTGAAACAATTTATGTCCAGGATGTAAGTGGTCTGTACATATTTTCCCAGCCCTCTTTTTGACTCATGCAGAATACAGGTCCTCAATGAAAGTCAGGTTGGTAGTAATTGTTTTTTTCTGCAGTTCTAATTATCCCTTGAAGTCTGTGTCTATCTTGTTTGGTTTCAGAGCCAAACCAGACAGTTATAGAGGTGCAGATGACAGACTCAATAGTTCCTATGTAAAACTGTATCAGCAGCTCCTTGGGCTGTTTGAGCTTTCTGAGTTGGTGCAGAAAGAACATTCTTTGTTGTGCTTTTTTGATGACACTTTTGATGTTAGGTGTCCATTTTAGGTCTTGTGATATGGTAGAACTTAGAAAAAGAGTAACCCCCCCCCCCGCTTTTCCATAAATTACTCTACTCCAGGTGTTCCTTATGAAGAGGGGTGGGGTGACCTACTCCCGAGTAGCCTTGCAAACTTTTTCTGGGCTTGCCTACGCTCTGCTCTCCTTGCCCTTAGATCCAGTGGAGTAGGCAGCTGTTCCTCATCAGAAGAGATCTGCTGCCTATCAGCATCACTACCTGTCAGTAGCCGATCCTCCCCTGTGTCTGTGAAGGCAGGCAGCTCTCCAACTGGTCAACCACCTCCCCCAAAGGCTGAGGGGCCTGGGACAGCATCGTCCTCTGTCCATGGCCCCTCCAAATCCACCAAGAGTCGTACCATCCCTGTCGGACAGTCCGAGTACCAATGCCTTCTCCTACAAACTGGGCTCCACTGTAGCCAGGACACCCCCATGCCACACCCATCTCTCAAATCTATTTTGCCCAGTCCCCCCCCCAGAACAGGAAACCCTATCTGCTTTCCTCTGTCAAAGCTAATTATATATCAACTAAGCAATTAGAAAACTGCACAGACCATGTACAGAATATCCATATTTATAGCATGAACAAAATAGTCAATATCATAAATCAATATTTATGAAGCCAATGGAATGTAGAAGAATTAAGATTATTAAACATAAGCTGTTTAAGGGAAGGAAAACAAGCAATCATGCATATTTACATAGCACGAATTCTATCGAAGGCTAGCAGCTACAAATATTTTAGTCAGATGCATTAAAGCTGAAAGAGATGCCTGTTTGACATCTCCAAGGTGACATATGGACATGCATTCATTCCCATGCATTTTTATGTATGACTAACTGCTACCAATTTCAGCTCAAAGCTGGAGGCTAACATTAACTGAGCAGTTGGTGCAGGTTCTGATTCATGGTTTTTAGAACTGGTAAAAGTCAAGACATCCTTCTTAAATTAATAAATTAAATTCCAAACAAAATTTTAAAATATTAGATATTTCATGGAATTTCAAAAGCACTCAGAAAATATCAGAGAGCAGAGAAAGCTGATTGAAGGCTCAGCTTTCTGGGAAGAAAAATACTTTTAAAAATGAAATGCTCTCCAATAGTTTTACATAATGTAAATAATGGCTTTCTTTTGAACAGAAATTATTTCACATATGTTATAAAAGGTTTTCCAGTTATTATTGGGGGGAAAACCCAACGATATCACAAAATTGAAATGAGTTCTATTCGCATAGATTATACAAGATTTGAAGAATTCACTTTTATTTGAACAAACATTTGAAGGAGTATAGAAATCTTCATTACAAAGTCTAAATGCACCAAGGATTCTACAAATACAAGTTTACATGCTTTATTTTCTACATATTTTTTTCTTTTATTAAATCAACTGATTTATATATTATATCTTAATACTAAAATGTCACTGATGATAACTTATTGTTAGGCAAAATAATTTTTCTGATGCATAATAAACACAATGTGTTTGTACTTTAAAACATATCAAATCATCAAAGGTTTCCTCCTTTATATCGCCCAAATGTGACAGAATTCTGGATAATATCTACAATAAGAAGTCTGATTTTGTTTTGGCACTGATGATAGATGGCAGACTAACATCATTAGTAGCAAATGAAAAATACATTGTTTACATTTCCTGGAAAGTGAAATATAGGTTAATTCCATGATCCAGATCTGTCAGATTCAATCAGAAGTCAGTTATACAAATATGGTTGCTTTACTTAATTAACCTTCTATGAAAATGAGCTGACATATATTCTTACATTTATATAAAACAAATGCTTGTCAACAATTTGTAGATACTGCCAATCTACTTAATTATCAGGCAACATACACATGAATGTGGAAACAAACTAAGAATAGAAATATAGGAAAGGAATATGATATCTTGAAGGACCCAAGTCATAGTTATGTTGCCCGTCACTGTATGTGCAAGGTATGTTAAAAAGGCTTTGGGAAAATAAGAAAAACTGGCAGGTTGGCTGAATCAACAATTTACAATTATGAAAAAAGGCTGTGATCAGGTACTTTAGGGGAGTCGTCAAATTATTGAGGAATAGAAAGAAAGAAATGAAGCCCAAATATATTTAAACACAATGTATGTCCTCGTGATTTCAAATTAATGTTTCCTGTATGGTGTTTTTAATTCACAGAAACACATAGCAGTCTGGCATGTCCCCATTTTGCAGAACATTAGGAAATGAGTCTACTGCAAGCTATACTCAGGAATCCTGCCGGCACCTCCCCTAGGAAAAGAAGGAAATTCTTTTTCCAACTGGTTCACAGATGCCTGAAGAAAAAAGAAATTTCCATTATTGGACCATACACTATGGTCAGCAATTAGAAAAGAGGACATACAACAAAGCCACTCTGATACTATCATATCGGAAAAGCGGTCAGGGTATGTGCAAAGGGTTAGTGAATGATTGGTTTGGCTGTTTATGAGACAATGGCCAGAAGAATAAATTCACATGACACAGAAACACCATAACTGTTCAGAAATTGAGAATAAACAGGGGTTAAATGCTTTATCCAAATGCAATTAAGCATTCCTTGCAAATATTCCTTAAAACGCAATGCCAAACATATGTTAAACTATCACTAAAATATAAATTGTGCTGCTCAGTTGGTCTGTGATTTTTATTTAGATATCTTACTTAAATATACAGTTCTGCATCGTAAGTGGGATAGTGGTGGGTTCTAAATGCTAATTTAGCTGTGATGAAATAAGCCTTCAGCTGCTACAGCTAAACAGTTTTATCTGAAGAGCTTGAATGATTCCAGGCCTGTGACTTTTCAGTTCACACATCTCCATTTGCTCTTAATTGAGGACTTTAAACAAGAAAAGAGAAACAAAGAGCAACTCAGTTCCAATTATAGATCAAAGCATAAACTGCAAACTCTATATAGAATTTCCATTGCTAAGCAAGACAGTTGTTAAGCGAATTTTGCCGTATTTTATCATCTTGCTTGCCACATTGTTTAAGTGAATCAGTGCAGTTATTAAGTTACTAACATGGTTGTTAAGCAAATCTGGGTTCTCCATTGACTTTGCTTGTCAGAAGGTAGGAAAAGATATCTCAAGACCACGGGACATTGCAACTGTCATAAATACATGTTGGTTGTCATTACATGGACTGCCGCAATGTAAATGTGGCACTTTTTCAGTGCCACAACTTCATACGGTCACTAAATGAGTGGTTGTAAGTCAAGGACTACCTATAACAGGCAGAGAATTACTCCTATGACTGAGTACAGTATTACTGGGAATGAGTTTAAAAACTTGCAATAGTTATCTATTGAAAGATATCGTTCAAATAAAAATACCTTATACTGTCAATTCTAACATTAAGACAAAGTAATAAATCCAGACAAACTGTATGACTGAAGTAGACAGAAGAGCAAAATAGAAATGCTGTATTAAACAGCTTAGGAGAAAATAAAAGGGTCTTAATGTAAACATTCTTATTTGAAAAACTGTAAAAAGTAAGCAGAGGAGGGCTATTGTTTAATTGGAGCTTCAGGGAGGAAATTTTCCCAAAAGACTCTATCAGAATTGGCAAGGGACTTTTTCTTGCATTTTTTGATGTTTTTATCCCACACAAGGATTAAAGATGCCTTTACCAAATGTATAGTTTGTGAGGATTATTTTGGTTTGCTAGTTATGTAGGGCTTGCCAATAATTAAGGAAGTGTGTTCATGTTAGTGCCAGGCAAGTAACCTTGGACAAATATATGGAAAACCTTGGGGTATCCAACTATACTTGCACGTAAAACTATTAAATCACTGTACATGTAGGAAAGCTTCTACTGGAAGAAGCTATACATGTATGAAGATGACTTTACTTTACTTACTTTACTTTACT
>JAEANM010025322.1:0-10966 GCA_017656035.1 Myanophis thanlyinensis | reverse complement strand
AAGTAGTGTTGAGCTGTACTGCATCTCCAAAGTCAGCCAATCTGATTGTTGCTTTGGCCAAACTCTTATCCACCAGAATATTTTCGGGCTGAAAGAGAAGACAGCTGTATTAAACCAGATCAAGTTCTAACTTGAGTGTTACTTTATATTTTTTTCTGCATTTTCTGTTTTTTGAAGCAAAACAACACTATCCAATCATGAGTATTTTTAAAATGGTCAGCTATAAAAAGGAAAAGGAATCCAAGCATAGGCTTAATAGAAAAAAGGCATTTCAGCTTGCTGATCATAACATACATTTAATAAACTAAAAGCTAAAAACTAGAAGCAACAAAATTAAATTTTAATTAAATTTTAAACAAGAAATAATTGGGAAAGTGGTCTATAACTTAAAATTTAATGGTGTTGGATGGCAATAATATGCTTGTTGAATGCTTCCTTCTAAACATAAAATGAGATATCCTCAAGTAAAAATAGTTTAAATGATCTGAAAATACTTCGATGTCAATTATTCATTTTGGCTTTGGAAGAGAAATTGCCCACTTCACCTTTAGGTCCAAGTGTACTATTCTGCAATTGTGAAGATAATGTACAGCTTCCAGAATCTCCCGCAGATACAGCTTGATCTTTCCTTCAGTGAGATTTCCCCATTGTATAATGTAATCAAGAAGGCGACCTTGGTTGGCTCTGGGAAAGCATGGGAATCATGTTAAAAGTAAAGTCAACAGCCTGGATTTCACAGGTAAAGAGTAATATTCATCTGTTTGTAAAAAGTACCATTTATAAAGTGTATCTTTTAGTTCAACTACTAAGAAATTAATTTTGCTAAATCAGAATTTGCAGTTTAGTAACCCCTTTGATGTATTATTTGAGAATGTGTTTTCAGCTAATGTAAGATATGCAAGTCTTTTTTTTACTTTATTATAAAAATTAATTATCTTTATATAAAATTTGTATATTATATAAATTATAAAAAATAACAAAATAATTAACACTGTGCAACAGTACTAACTATGTAATATAACTTCAAAACTGATGATATTGGGAAACAAAGGCTTTGTTAGTTATATTATAAAGATTTTTTTTTTTTTTGAAAAAAAATTGTTAGGATTGCTCAAAGGATGTCTTCCTTTTCTCCTTGTCAGAACTCTCTTGTCTAATCCAAATGTGGCAAAAAACACAAAAGAACAATCCAATGCTGCCAGTTAAGTATACATTTTTGCCTCTAGCACTATATAAAAATTACGACAACTTTCAAACCAGCCCTTATATTACAAAGATCCACAATTCTGGATGCCTTGATGGTTTCCAAACCTATGGATACAGCTAAGAACATCCATATGTTTAACAATCCTCTTAATTTGAGCCCCAAATGTGGCATAACAGGACAAATTGGAATCCACATCATGTTCTGATTCCTCAATTGCATCTCCAATACCAAAGTGATCATAAGGAATCCTTATTTTTTAAAAAGGTGAGGATTTTAATAAATAAGCATTTTTGTTGTATACACATATCACAATATTACTTCTCACAATGTTATCCAAAGTACAGAAAAGGAGTAAGAAATATTAAATTACTGTAAAAATGACAACATGAGTTTTAAAAAAATATGGGCCTACATCAAGTTTATAATAGGCAGGTCCTAACGTATGACCACAATACAGACTAGAAAATTTGTCATTAAGTAGAGTGGTCAATCTTACCCCTCATCATTCTTTTCTATATGCTAATCATCTGAAAATATTATTGAAAAAAATCTCCTCTCTCATCTATCTAATCTCACAATGATGAAGAGAATGTTCAAAATAAATGATCATTGTAAAAGTATTCCCCCATTCCTTGAATTCTGAAGGGAATTTGGGCATCATTTGTCCTTTGATTATTGTACATATTAGAGCAAACACAGGCTTTGCTCAAGTTACTTATATTCGGTCTTGAAAAGAAAAGTATTTCAAAACTTAGACGAGCAAGAGTCATGTATATTTTAAAAATTATGTTACAGGATCATTATTGAACATTAAAGTAATTTCACAGTGACCTCCTAAATAGGAAACTTACATGGCACTCTCCAGTTTATGTTTTGGGCTACTTGTGGTACACCCGGACTGTCATGAAACTATTTTCAATGTAAAATTTAAAACAAATCAAAGGTATTAGAAAAGAGCAAAATATCTGAATTAAGTAACTAAGAGATTACACACATTTCTAACACCAAGATATAACTGGTGGAAGTCTCAAAGGTATCAAGAAGGCCAACAAGCTGAGGGTGTTGGAGATTCTGCATAATTCCAAGTTCATGGGTGACTTGATCTCGTTTCATCAATTTCTTATTTACGAATTTAGCGGCTACTTCTCGCTTGGTTCCCTTTTGATCACATCTCTTAATGACAGAAAACCTGCCCCTAGTTAAAAACAAAACAGTGAGAAGAACAAAATCAACAAGGAATATCTGAAACCTAGATCAATTTTCATAAGTCACTACATACATACGTTCTGTGTTTCCCTGAAAATAGAACCAACCCCAAAATTAAGTCCTAGCTTGATTTTTACATGTGCCCAATATGAGCCCTAATTAAGACCCTACCCCTTCTGGGGTGCAAGGGGTGGGGCGAGATGTAGGGGTAAAAATACAGCTAGGGTGGAGGGGGTGGAGGTGCCCTACTTACCAGGCCTCGCACACCCCGACAGCTGCCTTGACAGCCCACTTCTTCTGCAGCCGCTTGTGCATGATCCCCCTGGCCTCTGTTTCACTGCCAGAGGCCTTCCATAATGGCTTCTGCAGTTAAAAAACGGGCTCAAGATTGATCGTATTGATCCAGAGTTCTGTTGTTGGCTGCGGAGAGCTTTCCGGAAGGTCTCTGAGGTTGAAACAGAGGCCGGGGGCAACACGCATGTCAATCCAGATCTCGTTTCTTGGCTGCAGAGGCCTTTTCAGTGAAACAAGGCCAGAGGGTGCCACACACGTCAATCCGGAGCCTATTTCTCAGCTGTAGAGGTGTTTCTGAAGGCCTCTGACAGTGAAAAGAAGGCCGAGGTTAATGCACGCAAGCGGTGTGAAGCAGCTGCAGAAAAAATAGGCCAGCAGCAGGCTCCTGCTGGGCGGGGCTATTGTTGCTTCCGCCACCACAAGGTGAGTCAGTGAAAGACACCCCTCCCCCCAAAATAAGACCGGGTGCCTTTTTTGTTGACCAAAAAACAAAAAACCCAAACAAAAACAGCCCCCCCCCCAAAAAAAACCAAAAAAAACAAAAACTGGTTTTTATTTTTGGGGAAACACAGTATATAAACCTGACTATGAACTATTAAGAAAGACAGGTCTTTAAAAGCCCCAGAAATATTTAAAAATGCCAATTAAAACAAAGTAATTATTTTTCAATAAAAATCTGAATTGATGCTAATTATAGTAATGAAGCCTTGGCTATCATTTAAAGTATATAAATTGGGAAGACACCCGTCAACTTTTCACTGAAGCATGGTCATTATCTTTAGAAGAGCAATTTAAAAACAATATAATTATGTGAATGCATGCTATCCAAATATTCTCAGCAAGTTTTTTAAAACTAACAATGAGACTAATAATTACAGAATTACATAATTTTTGCTAGATTAGTAGAGGAAAGTACTGCACAGACTTCACTACCCGTATAAGGATAGGATCTTAGTCATTTTGCATTAACTAATTTTATATTAGCAGATTTGTTTGTCTCTTAATGTTCAGTTTTACAGTGTAAACAGGATCTGAAAGAGTCTAATTCCTGCATATCAATGTGAATTAATGTGAAGCAAGTTCATCTGCACTTACAGAAACATACACTCTTGTCTTTCTGTACACACACGAGACTCATAGTAGGAAACACTAGTTGATCATACCTGCCAAGCTCAGCCACTTCACTATACAAGGAATCAAAGTTATCCTTCCAGATGACCATGATCCCATCGCTTCCAGGACCTAAAAAATGGAGAAAACACCATCTTTCATTAAGTAAGTTATATACAAAATGTGTTATTTTTAATCTCATACTGTGATATTATGCATAGTACCTACCTAAAACTCGCAGACTAGCCTTAGTGGAAATTGAACCCATATCATTTGCAGCTATACATGTGTAGATACCATCATCTTCTGTGGTCACACCAATGATTTTCAGATATGCTTCTCCTAAATCACTGCAAAATATCATAAACTGTAAGCAGGTGAAACATTATCTACCTCGACTATTAGTACTATTAATATTTCATATGTAAAATTTCCCGCTTTAATTCTAGTCTCTTTCAACTGATAAGAAAGCAAAGAAATGGATTACAATTTCATGCATGAAAATCAGCTGTTATCAGTATAATATATTCCTTTTACTTTTTAAACTATGTAATAATTCATTTTTATTTAGTTTTTGTTGTATACAATATACAATCCTGATCCTCGTGTGAGATAATATTGCTGGTGACTGAATCCCATTTTTGTCCCAGAGAGCCTTTGGACCCTTACGGCAAATGGTGAAACACAAATGATGGAAAGGTTTTTCACACATTGCTGCTGTGTCTTTCTCTCACCTGACCTCTAGAAACCAAAGTACATGCCTATGTACACGCACACACTCATTTTCAAAGTTAATTTACACAGAATTTAGATTCAGTCTACTACTTCTTACCCATCCTAATTACTTAGTAAATCTCCTTTTTATCTCAAGGACTACATACACTGCATTTAAGGCAGTGATGGGATTTAAATAATTTAACAACCGGTTCTCTGCCCTACCGGCTGGGTAAGTGTGGCTGGGTAGGCATGTGACTGCGTGGGCACGGCCAACTCGATGTTGGAAGGAAGGAAGGAAGGAAGGAAGCTCCCTGCCAGCGAACACCATCAGCCCTGATATCTGAGGTTGGATCTGATCTCTCTCTCTCTCTCTTTCTCTCTTTAGCGGCAGTCGTGGAACTTTAGTGCCTAGCAGGCAAGGCATTTCTCACTCAGCTGCTTTCCTCCTTTTTTCTCCCTGCTCCTCCTCCTCCTTCAGACAAAAGCTGTTAATATCTAACCCTCTTAACATCTCTTTTTCGTCCTGCTTCACCTGCTTTAGGCAGGCTTAGGAAGTTTGCCAGTGCTGTTCCTCGCTTGTTGGCAATGCTTAAAGAAAATTAGGGGCTAGAGACAGTTGATATTCTCATACCTGCTATAGATGAGGCTGTTGGAAAGATTTTTTGGCAGGCACGCAATGCCTTCTCAGCCTCTCTGGCACTAATGAGCGATGCAGCTCTACTGCCCAGGTTAGGTAAAACCTCTCATTTTGTACATACTACCTGCTGCTAGTGGATATGTACATATGGGTGGCATGGTGGGTCCATTCTGCAGAGATTCTGCTGCTAGTCCGGCAACCTGGACTGAGCCATGATTGTTTTTTTTTTATTTTTTTTTTTCCTTATGGGAGCTACCTAAATGGAAAGCACATCTCTTCCTGTGTAACTAGGGCCCCCACCAAAACAATGGCAGCAGCTCCTCTGACCCCCAATTCCCCCACCACTTTCCCTAAACACCTCTCCCCCATTGCAAATATGATGTGCTGTTTGGGTGGGAAATGCCTGGAACGCAAAAAAGCTCAGCCACTCACCTCCCGTTGACAAGCTGGCTAATGGGGTGAGAGGCAGGTGGAGAAACAGGAGGGGAGCTGAGCCGATAGTAGCCTTCCAAAAGAAGGGGGCTGAGGGAAAGTGCATGTGCTATGGCATGCTGCAGACGCCCCTCGCTTACCCCTTTTCTTGGCTTCCCTCCTCCCATCATCTCCTCGGCACTTGTTCGTGCTCTCCCTTTCAAGTCTAGTCTGACGCAGGCAGCAGCTCACGATTGCCCTTTGTAAGCCCACTGTCGGTAAAGCTGGGCACCGGTGAGGGCTGGCTTTTTGCCTAGGTTTGTCTGGCTGTCGGGTGGAAAATGGTCTCCAACCCAGGCTGTCTGTTTCCACTCCCCCCAACAGCCGACAGTCGGACTAACTTAGGCAAAAAATCAGCCCTCTCTGCCTCCATGGGTTCAGGCAGATGATTGGTAGGCTGGCGTGGGGAAAATCCCAAGCACACGGAGAACAAGTGGCTTTCAGCCAGTTTCCTTGGGATTTGATCTTTGTTGCCTATTTTCCCTTTGAATTACTTCATGACTGACTGACAGAAAACAACTAAAAATGTTATCCATTTGATCAGGAATCAAGATGAGTTCCTGGCAGTCTATAGTTTCTTGGATAAGAGAGGAAGGGATAGGTTGAATAATATAATACACTGAAATAAAAGAAGGAAGATGAAGTATAGCACAATCAGACAAGATTTTATTATTATAGCTGATCTTAATAAAATTAATTGTATCCTTTCTTCAGAGTTAATTTACTCATCTACTTAGTGTGGTTGAAAGTCACTTACTTTCTTCTTTTTTTGTAATAAAAAAAAATAGCTTGAGCTACCCATGGTATTGACAAATGTCTGGGCACACACTGCACCTACAAGCAGATTATGAAATAAATGCTGTGGATGTCTGGAGACAGCCCTTGGCTTTGAAACACTGAGCATTCTTCCAATATTAAAATTATTTAAAAAGTGAATAATGACTGAATGACTGAATAACTGAATGAATGAGGAAAAAAGTGTTGTTATGGGTGCCTGTAAGTGTAGGGGCATAATACTGAAGGAGTTAGGATCGGGACAGCAAAGTCAAACACGTTATATTTGCTTACACTTCCCCACACTTGCAATCTCCTTCCAATATGATAGAAGTATGCAGTTAAAAGAAGCCCAGTACCTGCAAGAAATGCTGTAATGGCTGCCATTGCTCAACGTATTATGATCAGGACCTTTCCAAGTGACTGAAGCTTTGGGACGACCACAGACCTTGCATTTAAGAATGACAGTCTCTCCTGTCTCACACGTTGTCTCACTTAATGGTATTACAAATTCTGGGGGAACTGTAAAAAAGGAAACTGTTGCCATTAAAAATGAAAAAAAGACTACTGTCTTGTTGGTAACATATTCATGCAATTTTGAGGTGATATATATGCTATTTCTGCATTGCAGCTGAAACAAAATATGATTTTAAAGAGGATGTTTACTTAAATGTTTAAACACCACCTTTCTATTCATTTAATGCTGAATATACACATCACTTTGAATGCACATATGCTTTCTCCTCTGCAATACTGCATAGTTTGCACATTTAAGCAGTAGGTTGCACATTTTTCTCCTCAGGAAATAATATACCTATGGAAACTGTACAGTGATTTGAACACAAGATTGTCCCTAGCCTTGGAAATGAATTTTTCTAAATGGAGTGCGGGCAAAGAGGGAATATAGAAGTCTGAAGCTTCTGAATGGAAAAATACAAGTGTGACAATAAAATCCAAAGAGCCCAAAAGATACATCCTTCGATATTATCCATCCTTTGATATTTTTCAAGGAAGAAAATAAATATGACTACAGGACAATAAGAATACCATAAGAAGCAGGATGTATATTGAATCTCGACAAGAAGACTCCATAAAATAGAACTGCAGCATAACAAAACTAAAACCAGATTGAGAGCCTTTAAGGTAATTAATGTATCAATACATGAATAACATACAAAGCAGTGAGGCTATACTACTAGTGTAGCAGACAGAATAGAATAAAAAAAGTTTCTGATGCAGATAAAACTATGGAAGCATTTTGAAATATTTTCCTCAAACTGCTATTTGAAGCAATCCATTCCAGTTTCTATTCCCCCACCTTAACCGCTGTGCTTATTGTGATGGTGGCATTCATGAAGGGATGAGGAAAGAATGACAGAAGTGTATGCCTGAACAATATATTTTTCCAGCAGAATCAACCAAGGCATGAATGTCATCCTAGCTGTCAGATAAAGCAAGACAATCTCTATATTGGGCATCAGTGAGACTGGATGATGGCAAAGGCAGGTCACTTTAGCAATAATGGAAAAGACATCAGCTCATATGGTGTGAGAGCAGGCAATAATAAACCACATTTATCTTTTTATGAAGGAAACCACATGGATACAAAATGTATCATTGGCAATGAACATATTAAAGTGGTGGATAGCTTCTACCTTTTAGAATCAACCATCAATAGTTAAGGAATAATCAGAGTAGCACTTGGTAGAGCAGCTGTGAATACTTGGAAAAGATTAATGTGCTGTGATGTGTCTATACCTATAAAGATCAGAATCATGCAAGCACTGGCATTCTCTATGACACTCTATGGAAGGAAAAGTATTAATGATGTTGAATTTTTGGTAAGATAGGGAAAATTACTGAGAATACCATGGATAACCTGAAAACTAAGAAATGGACCATTAAACAAATGAACCCAGAGTTCTTGCTTGAAACACAATTGACCAAGCTCAAATAATTATCCCACTTTGAAAAATTTATGTGAAGGGATAGCAATCTGGAGAAAACTCTTATGTCAAAAAGATGGAAGCAACAAGAAGAAAAGGATAGTCAGTACCAAGGTGGATGGGCTCAGTTACAGTGGCAATAAGTGTACCTGAAAGACCAGGTTAGGGACAGATCATCATGGGAATAATCATCTATGTGATTGCTAAGATACACTCTTATATGGTATATTCATTACAAAAGATATATGAGAAAGATAGCATAAAAAGGTTACATATTTAGGAAAGGAGCAAATGATGTTTATTTTCATGTAGTTATTAGAAATTTATCTGCCTTAATTACTTTAAATAAGTCAAGGCAGTCAAACACTTGTCCTCCTCCTCTTTTTTCTTCACAATAACACCCTGTGAGGGAGGGTGGGCTGAAAGATTGTGATTGTCTCAAAGACACCAAGTTGGTTTTCATGCCTAATGCATAACTAGAACTCAAAAGCTTCTGGTTTCTAGGACAGAACCTCAACTACTACATATTATAGCTAGTTACATTTCAAAGCATATACTATATAAATATAAATACTAGTATATATACTTAGTGTACATATGCTCAAAAAAGTGTCTATGTCAGATAGCTCTGTAAAAATCACCTTACGGTATGCAAGTTGATTGTTTTTTAGAGAAAGGTATAAATAAAATGCATACAACATTTGTGTATAGGAAGAATTGCATACCAGAAAGATGCAGACTTTTTCCATACAAACTAGTTTGGTTGTTGTCTTTTTTTGCGGGGGGTGGGGGTGGGGGTTAATAGTTCTACAGGTACTCTTTTTCTTTTGTTAATTAGTTTGAGATAATTGATTTTTTTAAAAATGTGCAACATGTAGAGCTGCGTACTAACTGAACATGTGTGTTTGACACGGAGAAGATTTTGGGTGAACTGCACATCAATAGAATATATAAACTGATTTAAAAGGATTATATCACTTTGCCACTTGTCTATTGCTTTAATAGATATCAATGACATTTTTATGTATTTTAGTGATGAATTCTTCCCTTAATAATTTCTAAGACTATTTCAAAATTATATTTTTTTCATGAAACTACAATGTTATACTTAATCTCAACTTACCATCATAAATATAGTTGGGGTTGAGAAGCTGAAAATGAGAAGAATAAAATTAGCATTTCACAAGTTTTTGTAGAATGTCCGTCCTTAAGATAAAAAAAAGTTAGACATTATAGCAAGTCAAGAATCAAAAACACCTATAGGAAATGACCAGACTGAGCCTGAGAGAGGGGTTAAGCACATCATTAATGTGGGGTTCCTTTATATCCACAAGAGATTTGTCCAGTCCTCCTTAAGTTCTGTTGACTTATCTACTGCCAATTTGCCTTGACTGCTAGTAATTCAGATTCATGTTTAGAAGAAACATGGAATAAACTTGTATTAATTTTGAATCTAATCCTGATTCCCAATTTCTTGTGCCTGACAACACTTCATCCTAACAAACTAGTGTTTTGTTAGCTATTCAAATTATGCTATATATGCCACAAATATTAAGATAGCTGTGGACACATCATGAACACATCCTATATGATCATGAATCCAAATGAAAATTCTCTAAGGTATCATTACAGATTCACATATATGTGCAGCTGTAATGTAACCTTTTACAAATTATATTTGATTAGGAAAGATGCCTATCAGTCTTTACCACGAGCAGCTGTGGGACATTCTGATCATTGCATGATTCACCTTGTACCGGATTACAGACAAAGACTTAAAACCAGGAAACCAACAAGTAAATCAGTGAGAACTTGGACTGAGGAGGCAATGCTAAAGCTACAGACTTGCCTTGATTGCACTGATTGGAATGTATTTGAAGACACCACTGCAGACTTAGATGAACTCACAGATACTGTAACATTATACATCAGCTTCTGTGAAGATTTATGTGTACCAACCAGGAACTTGTGAATATACAGTAATAATAAACCTTGGTTCACAGCTAAAGCAGCTATGAGGTCCCAAAGAGGAAGCCTACAGAAAAGGTGATAGAATGCTGTACAATCAGGCCAGAAACATATTAACAAGGGAAATCAGAGCAGCAAAGAGAAGCTACAATGAAAAGTTAAGGAATCAGTTCTCAACAAACAAACCAGCAAACATCTGGAAAACTCTTAAAAATTTCACTGGTTATGGCAAACCTCCTTCCCAGGCTGAAGGAATTTAACAACTAGCAGATGACCTGAATGTGTTTTACTGCAGATTTGAAAGGAAATCACAGCCACCTATCTTCACAAGCCCCATCTCAGACACACCATCAACAGTCAAGCCTCCTTCAACTGACCTCATCCCATTGGGCTCACAGCCTCTGGTGATCACAGAAAAGGAAGTGCTAGATCTATTTCACAGACAAAAACCAGGAAAAGCACCAGGCCCAGACATGATAACTCCTTCTTGCTTAACAGTCTGTGCCGACCAACTGGCCCCCATCTTCACCCGAATCTTCAACAAATCACTAGAGATGTTCCATGTTCCTTCTTGCTTCAAACGCTCTACTATCATCCCAGTGCCAAAGAAGCCCTCCATCAAGGAACTGAATGACT